>JBBPNU010001050.1:0-11270 GCA_038091055.1 Leccinum angustisporum
GCCTGAAGACACCGCAGAAGCATTTTCGGACGCAGGAAGCGTGGAAGAAGACGATCTCCCCGATTGGGCAAAGCGTTCGTTGTTTCAAGATGATCCCATTGGTTAGTGGGTTCATCATGTGGAATGCGTCCTTGTTAACGCTTATCTTCTTAGGCCGCGCACGTTCCCTCTTGATCGCCCTTCTTCCAGAAAATTTGCGTTCGCTCGTTCCGGTCACACCTGACAAGTCTGCATTTTGGAGTGCGCTCACGTCAGGTCAATGTCTCTGCATAGCTTACAACACCGGGGTCCGTCGATCTCGCAAACCATGGGGTTTCATCAGCGTAGACTCGATACACGATATCGCCTCCCTCGAGCAGTCTGCCAATGGCGCGGAAGGTGACGAAAAGGCCAAAGTGGGATGGACCTTTCGGAGAATTGACAACTTGCGGTTATGGGCAGGGTTCGTCTCCAAATTATCTCTGATCGAGTCACAGCCCTAACTATTGGTCTTCGGCAGCGCCCTGAAACTACGTTACCTCCTCCCTCTGGTCATCCCGTCCACGCCGAGTCGACCAGACCATATACCCCACACCGCTTCGCCGGCACGTGCACACTCGCGCGGCCCATCTCCCGCCCGCGCTTCCTCTGGCTCTGGTCACGCCGCAGTATCCTCTCCTCTCGTAGACGCACCACCGTCACCGTCACCGTCACGACTCAAAGTCCGCTCTGCCACGGACGAGCCATCTCTGATATTCGACCCCCGTTTCGTCGCGAGGAAGGACAACGGGTGGGAAACGATGCTAGAAACCGTCGTGCTGCGCTGGGTGAAGGCGGTCGTGGAAGAGGCGAGGAGCGATAGTCCACGGTGACCGCCTTGCGAAGCGAACCGATCTGTTGAATTTTGGGAATGTCTTGGGTTTGCCGCCGTTGTCTCTTTTTTGTGAATTTCTTGTTGTCGTGCGTCTTGTTGTTTGATGGCTGTTACGCTATACCTTATACTCTTATTCCGCGCTGCGAGCGTTCTTTGCTCTCCTCTTTTACTGCCCTCTTTCCGTCGTGTCTTCTTGCATGTATCCCCAGCCTCAACAACCGTGGACAGTACATTTCTTGGGAAATATTTCTTTCTTATACCATAGAACAAACTTATTTGGTTTTACCACCCTACGTGACTATATGGTGTACTTACTCAGGAAGAATTGAAAATAGTAGATAATAATGATTTGAGACCACACCAACGTGTTCGGATTCCTGGATCACTTGTTCATACATTTCAAGGAGGGTTTTAATGTGGTATATTACTAGGATGTTTGTGGAACAGGCTAGTACAAAGTAATTTTTAGAAACGCCTGTTACCCTATAAACGACCGTCGTTGCAAACGAGTGTGTAAAACCAAAAAAGAGCGTGTAGGTCTCGACATGACTGAGCCACATCGAGCAGATTCCCTCAGAAAGTGTTGTCACGGACGGTATTGAGCCAGGCTGCGGTCGCATGAGGGTACTGTCAAAGAAGAATACGTCAACCTTTTGAGAACATGGATGGGTGGGTCTGATTACATACCTGCCAACCCGCAACACCACCACCTGTCAAAAAATTAAAAAAAGTGCGAGTCAGTCTGCCATCAGTATCACCAAAACCCAACGATCAAACGCACCCCAACCAGAGCCATGCGCCTGTGAGACACAGGTAGCAAGCGTGCCGGGATCCATGTATCCTCGAAAGGCGTCTCCATTCTGAGCTGGCTTACCGAGTACGAGTTTGTCGGACGGGATGCCACTGGCCATGATTTGGAGGAGGGCGGATTGAGGCGCGGCAGACGAGGACGCGCTGACGAGGCCGTCGCAAGTCGTGTATTCCGACGCTTGCTCTGTGTTTGATGCAAAAATGTCAAGGTGTTGTCCAATTTCAGTGCTAGCTGTATCACGACTTACGGTTATAGAACTAGAAAGTCATAGTTCAAAACTCTTGCGTTGGCGTGTTCTTTGAAAATGATATATAAAGTGAAACATACATACTTGAACGTTGTACTGAAAGCGCACGATCAGTTCGATACCGTGTACAGAACAGATCACGAACGCACCCAGTCAATCAGGGAGCCCACTTGTGAGTGTACTTGCAAGTATCCTCCTCCCTTCCAAAAATTGGGAGAGAACCAAGGAGCAACGGCTTCACGTATATTTTCAGCGACTGTCCCCAACACACACACACAAGATCGATCACTTACGTGCATGAGTGAGAATAAATTCCCCCTGAGGAAGCTGCTCCCGGAGTTGCTGAGTGAGGGATACGAGCCATTTCTCCGCATTTCCCGAACCACCGCTGAAGGCATCAAAGTCCTAGCGTTGAAATTCGATCAGGTTCGCTATAACTTTGACTGGGATCGATACAGTACCTCATATTCGACATCCACTCCCTGAACACTATACTTCAGTACCCAGGTAGCGATACTGTTAGCGACTGCGATGGGGTCGGCTCCTGCTGTCGTCGGCTTCTCGGTAGATCCAAACGCGGAAACTATCAACGAGATACCCGCAGAGTTGTACTCCTGCAGGTACGAGGCACGTTTATTATCCGACAATTGCTGCCATTCGAGAGCCATATCGCTAGCCCCGGACGTCTTCAAAAAGGACAGAGCACTGCGACGCGTTAGTTCCGCCGTTTCCCTAATCGCTTGCCAATCCGAATACTCACTAGACGTTGAACCCCTGCACGAAAGTAGCGTTGGCACGAATGGTAAAGGGATGTAATCGAAACGTTCTACTCACCTGAAGATCTGAAGCACTCGGAAAGGGGGACCAGTAGTCGTGGTACGCGACGAATCTCGGTGCCGCAGGAACGGACCTCTTCAAAAGGTGACGAGCTCCTGGCGTTAGGCTCCTGAGCTTGTGTGCGAGCGGTACCGTGACAGCCAGAGTCGACCCGAACAAGGAAACTGTGACGAGAGCCGCGGTCAGACCAGAACGAATGGACACCATGATGGTGGGAGGAGCTAAAGGTGCTGTTGAAAACTTGAAATCCGGGCCTGTTCGCATGCATGCATACTTAAAAACTAGTACTAGACGCCGTGACGCATATCGGGGAAACAAAAAATGGACTCCCGAGGATGGGCTAGACCGATCCATTTGGTATTATTGACAATGGTAAAGGTCCCTTGATGCTATCTTTGTTATGTATTCATGCTGGCAATCGACTCGGGTTCTGATTGGAGGTGTGACTTTTTCGATTGCTCGACATGCAGTAAGTGGGCTTGATGTGACGGCATAAGCGGGTTCGAAGCGAGAAAGAAGATTTGCAGGTTAGCCGAGGCTGATGGGAATAAACAAAAAAGGGATAATCCATCACAGCCTGAATCTGCTCACAACGGCTTCGTGGCACGGCACGGCGAGTCGCATGACTCTAAGTACTTACTGCTAGACACATTCTGTACAATTGAACCAGGCAAGTGTGTAATATATCTTGGTAGAGGGAGAAGTTAACTTACCGTGATCATGGTCTGCCACTCAGGCTGGCAGTGCGCCCATAAAAAAGTGACATTGCTTTGCCGTAAACTTAACCACACCATGATAAGGAGTGTCGTACTCAGCTGAGTGCACGGCGGGAAGTGTGCCATCATGGCAGGCGCTCACTTGTGAGCAATCTAATTTCGCACAACGATGTTCGTGACTTCTCTCAGTCAGACACAGTGACTGAGATAAATGACAAAAGACAGACAGAAAGAAAGAAAGAAAGAAGCCCATGATGGGTCCGGAATCCACAACACACAACCCCGGTTCGAAAAGCACATCGCGTACTACTTGGCCTTTGGCACCACGACTGGCACTTTGATCTGTCCGATGTTCCCTGCTGCCCTCGTCATGTTTTCAATTGACGGAAGTCGCTAAGCGTCCCAGGCCGTCGGAAGAGCCAAATGGTCGGTTTTCGTTGGAGCCGTTCGACCTAAATACTTACGTGGGTTTTACGTAATTGTAGGAACTCCGAGTCGATAGAGAACCCAATCGACGACGTTTACAAGAGGCGCCGACGAGATTGCAACCCTCAGCTCTTTTTCTGTGAACATTATTTGTTCGATTACCATGATTATGCTGTCAACGAGTCGATCAACAAAAGGATCCTGGCGGCGCTCAATGATTTTTTTTAACAGGGACACCATCCGTTGGGTCAAACCAGGCGATCTCGATCACATCTTCAAGACGATAACGCCATCGTTTCCCCACCTCAACCTCCCACTGTCGTGTGGAATAGTGTCCGGCGTCGTTTGACAACAAGCTCCGACTCCATACGGGTTGCGATAGTGAACTGACCGAGTCGCTGCTCTTTCGATATCCAAGAGCTCATCGATGTTTCTTTTTGTCAATTCGTACAGGTTTGACTCTCGTTGATTGTGAAGTAACCCGATCTTTGAAGTCTCTGTGCTTGCATAGTGACGAGGACATATATGTATGTTAGAACCAAGATACCATTGAGCCTTCACAGAGATCACCACTGCGGAGGAAATAAGTACGGGAACCATAATTTATCGACAGATGATGCGATCGAACACTGGCGATACTAGTGACCTAACACGACGTTGGCCAGACTTGATCGCACCAACCTGGACGACTAGAGGGGCGACCGAGGCTGCCGAGCTCCACTGCACGTTCGGGATCTGGCAAAATATTCGGCTAATCACGACTCAGAATGCATCAAATAACTTGAACCAACCTCTGGATAGTGCAGACTCGGGATGATGTCGTTTTCGATATAGTCCACCATCACGTCGAACTCCACATCGAGATAGCGTACCATGGACATACACGCACTGATGAGAACAATGGACATAGTCTCAAGGGACCTGTTAGCGACTGAAAGCAGTGCATGTATGAGGAAAGACCGCCATTTCTTTATAAACGCGGCTGCATGTGGTACAGCGTGATCGAGTACTAGGGGTGACGTGTCAAGATACCAAAGAGGTCGGATAATTAATGTGAATCATACCGAATGTGCTATCCTCTCTTCGTCACGTTCAGAGCTCGATTTCGAGTCATTCCTCCAATATATATTTGACACGGAGTATACCAGACGTCGAGCAGGAAGATGCGAGATGATCTGGTAGTCCAGGGAAAAGCAAGTCGACTATGGAATTTGCTTTTGCACGGTTTTCTCACAAAAAATTGCAACCAACGGTGCGTATGCGTCGTAAGTTGCAAGGAATTATTGTTCATTCCGCTGACGAGGTTACCGTTGGCAGTGGCTCGACGAAATTCGGTGAGCTCAGAAGCAGCCTGAGCAAACTGGGTGTTATAGTTGAGCTCGCCCTGACTATTGCGAACAGATACTCGTCAGTCTGTTGCTTGAGTTGCACGGTGGCGGGCTAGGGAGCAGGAGATTCGGGGATCGCATGAAGGCCGATTTAAAACGAGTTGTTTCAAAGAGTAAAAAATTGCGTGGAGCTTATAACAATATTATTGATCAGATGATCCAGGTTGTTCGACACCAGGCATAGTCGGAGTCACATATCAGGATGAATAACTGGTTCAGTTCGACAGCCTATCCGCGTGCCAGAGCCAGGCGGCCGAAAAAAGTATCGTCAAGGCTTTGAGGCAAGTTCAAGTGCTTTCTCAGGAGCAGCTGACTCGGGACTCAGGGGCTTATGGTTGACCTTCGTAATGACTGGCTCAGGAGTAAGGATGCAATCAAAGTGCTTGAGGCGGCACTCACAAAGAAGGCTTCCTTGCATACGCCATCCAAATTTGGCGTCAGGCATGCAGGTGGGAGAATAGAAGACCCGAGTCTTCTTCATGTTCAATCATTGAATCTGATGGAGTCGTTGTATGTATTTTTACCCCAACTTGCGAAGGGCGTGTTGGATATGCGTTGTCGAATTGCTTTTACTTGGTATGAGAACGCATCATAGAATAATGAGGACTCTCCGAGTGTAGTGCACGAATGATTTGCGACGAGACAGACCCAGTGTGTTCAATCCGTATACAAGTCTCAGGCTGGCGCAGCTGCCAGGTTGGCCGGACCGAGAGAAGCTTAATATTTGGTTTTGTTTGGAGAAACGATTACCAATCGGCATCAGACTCCAGAGTCTCACGCTATGACTGCATCCAGTTCCATCGAACGCGTTAACATTGAACAGGAATGACGAATTCTGACCAGGAACCTGGTCCACAGTCCACTTTGCGCGTGTCAATCAAGAAAAAAAACCACCAGTTTGTGCCAGAATCCTCGTTGCCTCTTTTTTCGGAGTTTCCTTTAGCCTTGCAGCAAAGTGCCAACAGTCCAAGCTGGAGTGCGTCATCTTTGGATTCTGGAAGCGAGAGAAATAGGTATCTGCGCTGGATCTGCCAACCACGAAGACGAACTTATCGCCGCGGCGCCCCCAAAATTCAAGCACATGCTCATTCGACTCAACGGTCGCATGATTCATAACGTTCGGGAGGGGCGGGGAGTTTCGCATCCGTTTTCGCGATAATTTATCGACGTCAAGATGTGGAGTTTCCAGCCCTCTAGGCACTAATTTGGCTCTAGCTGGGAGAGTTGTTCCATCATTAAGTGAGTACGTTGAAGGATGAGGCAGTGGTCGCGCTTCTCCTACCTCGATTTAATACTCACTGAAGTGAGGAGATGACGGCCGTACGTTCCCAGAATCCGCAGCAGGCTACGATGCGAAGACGTACCAAAAATGCAATCATCAACACTGTCAGGGAATTCAAGAATCTCCTTTTTCATCTGCACCAGAGGTCAAACGCGGCTGCCATTACTGTCCTGAGTGCCTGCTGGCGCAACACGGAACGCGGGGCTAGACAAAGCTTTTCATGATCCAGGGTCTGTCGAGTGGGTGTAGTACCACGTGAGGTGATTCCATGACTGTACAACGCGAGCCCCGTGACTGCGCAATTGGATCACTGGCTTCTTCTTGGGTGGTCAGTCATATGGTTAGAACTAGGAGGATGGTGTCTCATAACATCTTTGCAGTTAGCACTACCGCCATAATTGCAAAATAGGGGAAAATATCAATGTTAACACTCAAATTGACTTGAGTTACTCCCGATTTCGCCTGAAACGATTTATTCTCTGACTCGACGATTCGGCGAATGTTCGGGTTAGAAGGCAAACACGAGTCCTCGATGGACCGACGGCTCCCGAAGAATACTATCCGTTAGTCATACGAGTCGTAGAGCCTTCTATGCCCACGTTCATCTCACTGTGAAGTCGCTTTCCAGAATATCATGGATCTCCAAACGTCTGAACATTTCTTCCCAGTTAAATTCACAGTTTACAAGTCCAACAATACATCGCGAAGCTGTGAGAGACGACCTGATTCTACGGCTGTTGTCCGGAAGGTTGGAAAAGTATCCTTTTTTACTATGTGCACATCCTCACATCCCAACGCATTGCATGATGTCCGAGTGGAAAAATAGATTCAGTTCTTAGTCTCGACCTCAACATGCGGCAAGCCTCGCTGCATCCGGGCAACTACCGTCGCTCCGTGCTCTACGAGTATGCTCCTTCCCCCTGCAGTCCTCGACTTTCTCTTGCGGAAATTCCTCTGTAAATAAATCTACTGAGCAATAGATGGATCATCCATATAAAGGTGCGTGACCAACGGAACTAGCTCCAGGGGAAGCGAAATTTTCACCCTCACGTAGGCCCGCTCGTCTGCCTGCAGTCTCTCCACCTTCTGGTTACTAGCAGCATGACGCCGCCTACCTCAGTTTCTCCTGCCGAGACACTTATTGATAGTCCTCCAAAGCGGCTTTCGTTGATACGAAAACTGATACTGTTACTGATGTTCTGTTGCGCACAATTCTTGGACTCTTTCAACAATTCTGCACTTTATCCTGCGTTACCTACCCTCGAGATTTCTATGGGTATCACGCAGAGTCAGTCCGTTTGGATCATCAGCGCTTTCCAACTTACCTTTGCTTCCTTTCTCTTGATCGTATGTTCTGTTTCTGTTCTATGCTGTTCGTGACCTGTTCTAATCCAGTTCAAAGAGCGGACGAATAAGTGATCTCTACAATCCAAGTGAGCGCATCACCAATGTTTCTCAAGGCAGTCTATTCAAATCGCGATAGAAACTACCTTCATCACAGGCGTTTCTTTGCTGGGAGCTCTTTCCGTCGGAGCTGGTTTTGTGGACGACAAAATTGCGATCATCATTTTAAGAGCGCTAATGGGCATCGGTAAGGAGTAAATATGGGCACTGGGTCGTTGCGCGTACTGATATAAATTACAGCGGCTGCGATGACGATACCATCCGCCCTGGCACTCTTGGTACGCGTTTTCCCGGACCCTCTTGAGCAAGCTCGGGCGATCGGCTTGTTTGGAGGTTGCGGCGCAGTTGCGAACGGTGAGTGTTGGCGTTCTCCTCAACTTTTCAAACGACAACATAACGCGCGTAGTGCTTGGGCTCTTCATTGGAGCGGTTCTTACTGAATACGCTTCGTACCACTGGGTCTTTTGGTTCGTTGCGATCGTCTCCAGTCTGGTCGCGTCCTGTTCCCTGCTCGTTATCCCCCCGGAAATCGCAAAGCCTAGAGATGAGCATATAAGCGGTGCCAAATGGAAGAGTCTTGATCTGATAGGGATTTCTATTTTGACCGGTATGCTGCCCGCATACTCATAAAATAATAGTTATACCTGCATACTAATATACTGCTGTTAGTCGCGCTCATTCTTTTCATCTATGCAGTGACGTCTGCATCAGTGGACGGCTGGACCTCCGCAGGAGTACTTGCTCCGTTGATCATTTCGATAGCACTCACCATTGGGTTCTTCTATTGGGAAACACTGATCCCTATTGACAAAGCTGCAATGTACGTTACGGAGTGTCTCGTTCGTGTCCGTCAACTCACTTTTCCTCGGCTTAGACCTCCCAGGACGTGGTTCTACACCAACTTCTCTGTTCTCTTTGGAGCAGCGTTGTTTCCATTTTTCTGGTGGAGCGCCATCTTCTTGATTTTCACGAATTTATGGCAGGATGTTTTCCAATGGACATCTATCTCGACTGTAATTCACATGTGAGCATCTTCCGTTCCAAAGGCATCAATAGTCGAATAATAATATTTTTGTAGGATCCCAATAGGCGTTACTGCACTCGCGATGAGCTTCACAGGTTCTCTGTCTAGAGTATACAGCTCTAAATGGATCATTCTCATTGGTCTTTTGATGACATTTGTGGCCACCGTGCTCATCGCCTTGGGCGGCGGTCGGCCAGATTACTACTGGCCTTACATATTCCCCGCCTTCTCTATCGGGAGTGCAGGCGCCATGCTGATATACACCCATACAAAGTAAGTCCCATCACGCACCCTACTCACCGCGCGTTTTGCGTTCTGATGAAGGTTCTTTCACTTTCTTTTTTCCGCAGCATTGCCATCTTCCAGGCCGCACCAGCCTCAATGGCAGGCACGGTTGGCGCCATCTTCAACGGCGCCCTGGAATCCGGCTCCGCCGTCGGTCTGGCAGCTTTAAGCTCGATCCAATCGGCCGTCGAGGTTACGCACGGCGGTCAGACGAATTACCAAGGGCGCGCTGCTGCGTTTTGGTTCCTGCTTGCAATCGGGGCGCTCGAGATCCTGTCGCTGTTGTACTTTTACCAGAGGCAGACGGACCACGGGCCGCAACCCAATGGTGGCGGCGGTGGTGATGACGGTATCACTAACAAAGATACGACGACGTCTGGATCGGACGAAGAAAAATCGAGCGGATGTGGTGAGAAGGGTGTGGAGCTCAAGACGAAGGTCGAGGTGAAAGACTTGCCGGTGTGAGATGGATGAGTCGCATTTTGGGGTTGACGTTGAGGTCCTATCTTTCTATTTATTATTTTCTTCTTTCTCTGGCTTGTATACAGTAGGGCATTGATTGTCTACAACGACATATGCCATCATGGGCTATGAGCACCAAAAACTGATGCTTCTTGCATAGAAATCCCATTATTTTATAGATGTAGCTAGATAACTATACCTACCTATTCCACTTCTTTTCTGACTCTGCTGGATTCTTGAAGAAAGGACCATGAAAAACAGGGGTCGACGTTTTAACGTTAAGAATTGCATACTAGTAGTCTCTATAGTAGTAGGAGCAAGTCCTCGATAATCAAATATCACGATAGACAATTATCACGACGACAGGTTTCCCTTTTCACGCGTGATAATTCTCGATCCGTATTCCGCAGCCCATACGCTCTGCGTTGGACACGACCAGACTTGCGATGGCCACGTCCTGGATCCCAATCCCTACGGATTTGAATATGGTCACGCCGTCCGCCGCGGCTCTGAATTCTTCCGGCAGCTTAACGGGCACAAATTTCCCATCATCCTCACTCTTCATCACCAACTCACCGAGCTCGATCAAACTTCCCTTTGTATCCGCTGCCTTTCCTGCGGCGATAAGTTCTCCGGCCTCGATGGCGCAAGCATCTCTGGAATCTACAACGACTTTCCATGCCCGATTGATGAGCCTCGAATCGACCTCGTGCATGTCCGGAGTGAAACTCCCCACCAGGTTCAGATGGGTTCCAGCGGAGACCCACTCTGATGGGAAGAGTGGTACATAGGACGAGGTAGCCGTACAGATAACGTCTGCGCTCCATACTACGTCCTTCAAACGCTCGTCTTCCAATGTGAGTGTATTGAAAGTGACGGAAGGACGTGATTGTCGGAGAGACGACAAGAGGTCGCTTAGACGGGAGTTATCCGTGCGATTGACGATGGTGCAAGACTCGAATGATGGGAATGCACGTAGGAGTAGATCGACGTGAGCTTTGATTTGATTTCCAGCACCGAATGCAACCAAGGTCTTTGGATCCTTGGAGATCAGCAAGCGGGTGGCAAGAACAGATCCTGGCATTGGTTAGCCACCTGAAGTCCCTGGAGTGGATGGAATCGTACCAGCAGCGGTTCGGAGGGCCGTCAAGAAAGTGGCATTCACGATCGCCTTGACGCAGCCAGTGACCTCATCTAGAACGATGGTGGATGCAGGAAGGCCTTCTCGGGCTCCTCTGGTGGTTGGAAAAGAAACAACTTTCATGGTCGTTGCGATGTCTGGTACGCGAGAGGGCATGAACAGCGCCGTGTGTCTAGCCATGGAAATGGACGTTCTGTGCGGGGACGCATAGTCTGACCCAGAAGAGAGCCTGTGGAACACGGATGCCATGAGCGTCTCAAGATCATCTGATCGTAACTCAGATATAACTGCGTCGACGTCTTGTGCGGAGAGGACGAGGAGCGACATAGTCATCCAGGTCTGTACGGCGCGGCTCGGGCCGTTTTCTGTTCCGCTCTGCGAAGCGATTTTCGTG
>JBBPNU010001051.1:0-11265 GCA_038091055.1 Leccinum angustisporum
ACGACACTTCGCGACCCTGGAATGTCCCTAACGTAGACATGCGAAAAGCGTCTTTTTTGGTTTCACGGAGCGACGTAAACAACCTCGCGGTGTGCTCGACACGAAAAAAACCAAGAAGCTTTTCCGAAAGCTTAAAGCGCCCACGGGGAACTTACCACTATCTATCTCTGAATCGCAGTCAGAGTCCGAGGCTCGGGTCGATCTTGCTTGATTATGTAAAGCAAATTTGCTCCTTCCGCGCCCATGTCGTCGAGTGTGAACAAAATTGTGGCTGAGCGCAACCACCGCATCCTCGTCGAACTCGTCTCGAGACCAGGAAATGGCAAGTATATCAGTCTGTCAGTGGCACACCAGTCTAACGCCGCATCTTCCATTTTCTCGCAGATTCCTGTGCAGACTGCAAAGCGCGCGCTCCGAGATGGGCTTCTCACAATCTAGGCATTTTTATCTGGTGCGCAGTTGCTGTGCCGCATCTGCCCTGCACCAAACACTGACAGCTGTTACAGTATGAATTGTGCCAGCATCCATCGCAAAATTGGAACGCACATAACCAAAGTGTATGTCAGCTTACTCATGCAGGTTGATTCATCTGTTTATATAATGCACAGTAAGAGCATTACCCTAGATGAGTGGACCAAGGAACAAGTCGAAGTCAGAGATTGCCCTTATTGGATGGAAACAGCTAATCTAATCTCCTCATCAAGGTCATGAAAGAGAATGGGAACGCAAAGTCAAACGCGCTGTACAACCCCAACGAGGCCCGCCACCCTCCACCCACGAATATGATGGACTCGGAACGTGACTCTGAGCTTGAGAAGTTTATACGATGTAGGCAGGAAAAACGTTTCTCTTCATTCAGTTCGCTTACAACAGTTTTTCTAGCGAAATATCAGTTCAAGCGGTTCATGGACCGAAAGTCTGGTGCTACTTCCCAGCCTGCCGTGGGTGACTCTCGGTCTCGTTCCACTCCATTGACAGATGCGCTACAAATCGGCCGAAAGACGTCACCCGGTCCTCCCCCACCACCGAAAACACCTGAAAACATGCCGCCAAGTTTCAAGTTCCACAAACCTCCCACGCGATCTGCCTCGCAGCCCCTCCCTCCACTGAGCACTTCCGGTAAACTTGTTGCATCATCCTCACTAAGACCGCCCGCAGCGACACAACTTTCCGCGGAGAAACCCATCGGACCAGTATGGGAGGATCTGATTTCACTGCAAGAACCTTCCCAACATTCCTCGCTTCCACTCCAGTATAGTCCAATGACTTCTTTGCCATCTCTGGCTTCCCAGCCGCAGGTCCCGGTCCAACAACAGCCGACAACACTCGGAAGCGCCCCGAACCCATTCTCGAATTTCGGTCAATCCAACGCGACCGGGCCACTCGTTGCTAATCCGATATCAGTAGCCACACCCGACCCACAGTTTCATTTCGTGCCTACCGGTGCCTTGCCCAGTCCCGGGCTGCACCTTGGCATGCTGAATCCATTTAATCATTCACCATTCCCATCGTCCCCAGGGAATGGCGCTACCTTCTCCACGAACTCGAATCCATTTTCGTCGTCGCACATGCCCCTGTCTATGAGCATGTCCACACCCTCGACGCCCTCTGCAAAACCAATCATGACGCTTCCACCTCTAACCTTGTCACACACACCACCCCTCCCGTATATCCCATCGCAGTTGTCCACGCCGTCTTTCCAGTCCACACCGTTCTTCTCCGCACCGACTACACCTGGGTTAGTGCAGAACCCCTATATGTCGATCGGTGCTCCGATGCAGGTACCGCTCGCAGCACCCGGTTCGACGAACCCATTCGCGGCCATGCAGATGGGTCAGGTTGGATATCCGGGAGTGTCTCCTCAGAGTGCGACTGGAGCAACACCGTTCTTCCATCAACAGCAACAACCGGGAGCGCCGCACGCGTTTGGCGGATGGGCAGGGCAAGGAGGGCAAGGGTCATTATGATTGATCTCAAGTTGACGATCTTAGAGCTACATACATCCTGGCGTGGTGATCTCCGCGACTGGCACATACATAGGTTTATGGGATATTTTGGATACATATACACGCATAATCTACTTTGTCCTTAGTTTCTAGACGTCAGGGTGATTGGTATGTTAGACTCAGATCCCAGGCCGCGTGATGAGTTGACCGTCTGCGTGGAGCGGTATATGCCATAATACATAGTGGTTCCCTCTTCGCATGGTTTCAGCAGATCTAGACCTGCCTGGCAGCACGATTGACATCCATAACCCACTTTCTTGAGAGTAGGCACAAAATCTCACTGGGCCCGCCACTAGCCGTCCACATGACCGCTATGTATATACGACTGTTGCATAGTAAGTTAGGATCAGTAACACCGTGTGGCACAACTCGGACATCGTCACCTTTATCACAACTTTAAAAATCGCTTCCTGGCCTCCGTCAGGGTGCGCGCGCCTACGAGCGCACTCACCTGGACCTATTACCCTGACGGTGATGAGTTAACAATTGACTCATACGCATGCCCGCATCGTTGACGTCGGACTCGGACGCGGGGGTATGTGTGAGTGTGTGCGTGTGTGTTGACGCGAATTGCAGAATGTTCCCGTCGAAAGTGACAACACCGCTCCCCCCAAACCGCCATCTAGCAACTCCGTCATCCCTGTAAACACGATACACACTGTGTTTCTAACGCCCCCATTCTCCAACTTCCCCGTCCCCGTCTCCCCCCTCTTTCCCCGTGCACTACTGTCAGTTCAGGAGTCACCCCATGTACACAGCATGATGTGACCCCTGAAAAAGATGAAATGAGCAGTTCTGGACCGCGCCGGTGTGTAAGTTATACTGCGTTATGGCTGTGGCGCCGTGTATATCATTGACAGGATAATACATAAAGCCTGAGGATGGCTCATAAACATTCCGTTGGAGCCGACGGGAGCGGGTGACCCCTCCAAGTATGTGCCGAAAACACAATAATTACGGCAACTATTTTCGCCGCCCGTCCGACAGAGAGAGGCGACGACCTTTCTATGTACGCGCTTCTCCCTTGGACCTGTCGGTCACGGTGACTCAATCTCAATTAACGGACTCCCCGACGCGAAGGTGCCTTAATATGGGTTTGTAACACAACCCCGTACGAATCGACGACTTATTCCCGGAAGTGGACTCCCGAATTTGTTGCCATGATATTATATATGCATCATATATTGTGGTTAGTCGAGTTACCCTATTGTGACGATACATCCAACGTCTTTCAATTGATCGTGATGGCAGTCTCATCGATTCCACGTTTTCGTATCTCCGTGCCGCTTCGTCACCGACCAGGCAATGAGTACGGCCGAAACTCTGCATATGCAATCACTTTAACCATGAAAAGTCAACCTTTCTTCCCATGTTTGGTTGCGTCCTGGACGGCATCTATACTTGCCGAGTCCAAACTGATCGGACGGCTGCCTAGTGTCAGCATCATACAAATATTTCCATATATTCTCATGTATCAACCTATCGTCGTTATCGTATCCACATAAGATGATATTCCAAATGCAAAAGAAAGAAAGAAAACCAAAAGTTCTCGCGTCCACTGTCGCGCTTTAGTCATCATCGTCATCATCCCGTCCACCTCCTCTGAACAGTGCCAACAGATCGTCAATGCCAAGTTTCATATTCTTGATCTTGTCACCGCTCAGGGCCGCCTGGGCGAGTGCCCGTTTAGCATCCTGAAGCTAAGATGAAGAAAAAGAGATCAATGTCAGTCATAGGTCACTCCAAGTACAGGATCTTTAAGAGATAGGGGTGGCGGTACCATCCGATAACACCATATAGAAACAAGTAGAGCCTTGGTCATTCTCACCTGCAAGATCCGAGTCTCCACCGTATCGGGTATCATGAGTTTGTAGATATTGACGTCCCGCGTTTGTCCAAATCGATGTGCACGGTCATATGCTTGGTCCTATTGTCCGGATGTATGCGTGTTGCATCCAATCGTTCGTGGTATGTTGAAATGGGGTTTGTGCATTCCACGGGAAGTAACAAGCGAAGGAACCAAGTCAAGGAAACGAAAAAGAACAAGCAGAATAATAACAGAAGCCGAACAAGAACGTAAGGCATAAATCTTCATCAGTATAGATAACAACACCCTACAAGAAGACTCACTTCGAGCGCAGGGTTCCACCACATATCGACGAGAATTACATTGTTGCACGCTGTCAAGTTGAGGCCTATCCACATCCGGCCCGCAGCAGTCCAGGGGTACCAGACAGGTAAGGTAGATGATAAAGAATATTCGAATCGAATCTTAATCAGTCGCTTATTCAAAGTTATAGAATGAAAATAGAATAATGGGGGACGAAAGTAGTGATGGTCTCCAGGATGTAAACATCCCAGACAGTTGCCGCAAGGGAAGTGAAAAAAAAAACGTCGCGGTATATCACGGAAGACAAGGTGGAAAAAAAGCAAAAATTCATGAACTCACCGGTACTTCCCGCTTTGAATGAGATCAGTATACAGCGCGTGGTCTGACTGTTCCGAATTTTTTCTAGACTAGCTTCACGTTTGTCCTTTCGCATCGAACCGTCATCTGAGGGTGTAAGTTTGTCAGTGTTCGTCACATGATGAGATTTCAATCAAACCATACATACACCGAACATGCTTGATACCGCGTGCGTCCAAAAACGGTTCAATCAAATCCAGCATGCTTGTGAACTGCGAAAAAATAATCGTCTTTTCCACGCCTTCAGAGCGTTCATCGATCGTTTTCAAGATATCCAAGATTTTGTTGATCTTGGCAGACTCGGGAGGAAGACCCGAGCTCAATGGATGCTCTGTAGATTTGGCAAGCGGTTGACATTCTTTGCAGTATGCCTTATTGTTCCCCCCCGGCAAACTGGTGAACAAGATAAAGAATAACACACCAAAATCGGGAAAAACGACGAACGTTGTCTGGCAGAGCTTGCACTTCCTTTCGCCTGACATACCCAGTTGCCCAAATATATCAGCGAGGTCTTCTGTGTCGTCTTCGTCGTCTTTGGTAGCCCTGGAGTCAGCTGCATCTTTGTCGATCTGGTAATCTTTGGAGACCAGAGAGGGATGGTTGCAGGCTGGCAGTCAACAAAGGATCAATTCAATTATGTATTTGTTTGATCCGCCCTCAATACTCACCCTGGCGGAGCCGGAGCAATAAGACCAATACATGCGTATAGTTGACACGTTCGGCTTGAACAAGCTTATCAACCTCCGATGTCATTCTGGTTTCAAGCAACCGGTAGAACTCTTTTTCACTGGCATTGAAAGAGCATTCAACTAGGTTGAGAGTGCGTTCAGGAAGCTGGATGAGGGGTTTTCCATTCAGGACCTGATTCTTGGTGCGTCGAAGCATGACCGATTTCAGGACAACCTGCATTCCACCAAGGTTCGGTCAAGAGAGGTCACGGGGATGATCACGGACGTACCTGCAAACGCTTCAATGCACGAACAGGTCGTCCACCTTTCACAGGTTTCGCAATTTGCTCATTGAAGGTGATCCAGTCATTGAGAGGTCGGAGGCGCAGAAATTTGATCAAAGAGTAAATTTCTTCGACGTTGTTTTGCCTGGTAATCATGGTTAAGTAAAATGAGTTACGAGAAAGTACAGTTAACGTGCATTGGGGTTCCAGTGAGACACCATCTGAATTTACTTTCCAACGCGCAACAGGCAATAGCGCTCTTTGTGTTTCGGTTCTTGATGTTATGAGCTTCGTCTAAATGCAATGTCAGCGTGGATAATTAGTCAACACCTCAGATCAGGCCAGAAAACGACATACCCAGAACGACGCGGAACCATTTGACTTGGAACAATGCGTCTTTGGAATAGCCTGTTCTTTTCTTATTGGCGAATTTTCTGGTCAAGTCTTCCGAGGAATCCGAATCCGAGTCAGAGGCACCTGCCATGGCTTTCGACTTTGACTTTGACTTCTTGGCATCTCTAGTCTCAGGCGCAAATGTTGCATACTCGGATGCAACGATTGAATAGGATGTCACGACTACGTGTGCTTGCTGCAATTTCAAAGGATCCGTTGTCCGACTCTGGCCGTGATGCTGGATGACGCGGAGCCCAATAGCCATGCGTGAGATTTCAGCAGCCCATTGAGAGACGAGGGAGACAGGGCAGACGACGCTAGAGAAGGGCGATTTAAGTAGTCTATCACGCGTCAAGAGTGGTCATGATCATACAGGGTGCTGGCGGCCCATCCATCTAGCTTGTCCGATTTCTTGGCACGGCCATCCACAATCCGGGTGAGGGTTTGGATAGTTTTTCCGAGACTACTCTTTATCAGAGACAATCACGCGTAGAATATGCCGACGTACCCCATGTCATCAGCCAATATTCCTCCAGTCTTTTTGCCAGTCTCGCGTTCGCGCATCCAGTTTCGTCCGATGACTTGATGAGGCAACAGCTCAATGCCGTCCACAAATCCGGATACGATGGCTTCGCTCATATCGATTTCCGTTTCTTCGGTACTATTCACGGTATCTTCAACCAAGGCACGAAGTGCCTTCTCCGCATCAGCAGCGGACATAAAGGGGTCGTGGAGGTGGCGCTCGTCAGGCTTATCAAAAGTTTCCCATGTTGGAACAAGCGGGTTGCTCGGGATTCGTTTTTGCGAGGGAAGTTCGATAGGGGCTGGTACAGCCGTACGCTGTGGCGGCACTGCAGGTGCGGCACGGTCAAGAGCAGCAAGGATTTCACTTTTGGGGGCCATTTCGGCTGCAACAGTTAACTGCGAGGTCTTCTGTACGAGGCTGGTCGCGTCAAGACATGTACAAAAAGCTTTCAGACGGTAGCCTTACATGTTGTCTTCTTCGTCAGAAGAAACGACTCTAACTGGACGCGCCCGGTTATTGTACTTTGCAACAGGGGGCAAAGACTGGGGTTCAGAAGACTCGGAGCTGGAAGATATAGACTGGACGAGCTGATCAGCGCGCGTTGAAGGTGTAGATGTTCTGATACTCACGACGATGCTAGAACCTGACTGGGATTGACCTGGTTTGTAGAACTCTGGATAAACGTTGCGGTCCGCAAGGAGCTCCTTACGCCTAGAAAAGGATGAGGATCCTGACAACCGAGATAGATTATTGCACACCTGGCTTCCATCGATGTGGTAGAAGGAAAAGAAACACCCAAGTCGGTTCCAACTCGCGCGACGCGTTTTTATGAGCCACCACGTGATCGCAACGTAATATATTAAGTTCCACCAACCAACTACTATTTAACGTACAAGCAACTTCCAGGACTTGTTCAACGTTCAGCCATAGCTTAGATTTATCCTGAAAGCGCGCCTCTTTTTGTTTCCAAGCGAGCACAGGGGAAACAGGAGAACTTGTCTAGCGGTGATTGGGTGTGACTTGCTGAGGTAATCTGACATGTATAAGAAAAAGAATTTTACGCTCAAAAACTTGTTCGCTGTCGACCTTGAGCGTGGGCGGGAATCGAACTGGTAAAAATCATGCCCTCCCCGATCGCACTCTCCTCCTCGTCACCCGCCCCTTCTATATTCAAGAAGAAGAGGTCTCTCGGTCAGCTCCCCTCCATGGCAACCGCCGCCTCCTACCTCTCTGCAGTACACAAAGCTGACTCTCGTGCTCGTGGTTTCGACATCTCTCCCGCCTCCACTCCCGCACTCTCCACATCGTCCTCTGTAACGAGCTCTTCAGAAGACACCGTTCTTCACGAACATGACGACACCAACGCCAGCCTTGCGTATCCTCGCACCCCTCCCACCTCAGAGCAAGTTTTCGCTACCGTTCACACCGAGTTTGGTCACTGCGCAAACGAAAGTTACCGCTGCGTTTCGCAGCACAACCCCGACAACCCTGTCTCTGAACCCAAGATAGAAGAACCTCCGTACTACATTTTGATCACGACATACATCAGCTACCTCATGCTTATTGTCTTTGGTCACCTGCGTGATTTCTTTGGGAAACGTTTTGCCAAGCAATTCTTTACTCATCTCATGCCTTACGATGTATGTCCATCCCTCATCGTGTGCATTCTCCTCTCTCTGACATGAGCATCTTAGGGTTATGCTCCTCTTAATTCGGATTTTGACTCGTTCTACACCCGTCGGCTCAAACGTCGCATGGACGACTGCTTCTCCCATCCCGTTACCGGCGTCGCCGGACGTACCATCCTCGTTTATGACAGGTACTCGGAGGATTGCAATTACACTCAAATATACCCCGGCACGAAAACCCGCGCACTAAACATTTCGTCTTACAACTATCTTGGATTTGCCCAAGCGCGCGGCGGTTGTGCCGATGCAGTAGAGGAGTCGATCAAACGGTATGGCATTTCAGCATGTGGCACCCGTTTAGAAGGCGGTTCGAACGAGCTCCATCTCGCCGCTGAGGCCCTCGTTGCTCGTTTCGTCGGCATGGATGATTCATTGATTAGTTCAATGGGTTTCGCGACCAACTCCACCTTTATCCCTGCCTTGGCAGGCAAAGGGTCCCTCGTAATTTCAGATGAGTTCAACCACGCGTCAATCCGTTGTGGTGTCAGGACAAGTGGCGCCCAGGTCCGGATGTTCAAGCACAATGACGTGCACAATCTCGAATCGCTGCTTCGCGAGGTTATCAGTCAAGGCCAACCCAAGACCCACCGTCCATGGAAGAAGATCCTGGTCATCGTTGAAGGTCTTTACAGTATGGAGGGCAGCTTGGTAGATCTGCCCCGGATCGTCGAGCTGAAGAAGAAGTACAAGGTAGATCATTTCTGACTGATGGGTTTTAATTCCGCTGATCGAGTCGTCCAGTTCCACTTGTTTGTTGATGAAGCCCACTCTATTGGTGCCCTCGGTCCTCATGGTCGTGGTGTCTGCGATTACTTCAACATTCCTCCTCGATCTATCGATATCCTGATGGGGACGTTTACGAAATCATTCGGTTCAGCTGGAGGTTACATCGCCGGGCGAAAACATCTCATTGACGCTCTTCGTGTCCGTGGCCATTCCGGCATGTACGCCGAGGCAATATCGCCACCTGTCCTTACACAGATCATCTCCAGCATGGCCAGCATCATGGGTGTTGTTCCCGCTCCACTTTCTACCCCTTCGAAGTCCTCTTCAACGTTGTCGCCTTCGAGCTCTGTCTCAACACTCAGACCTGTAGAAGACGATGTTCACCCAGGAATGGCACCTGCTTCAGCGCTCCCTTCATGGCTATCCCTTCCTCTAGCTCTCGCTGACGGCTCGGAGGCTCGCATGCGCATTCGCCGTTTGGCTTTCAACTCGCGATATCTTCATGCAGGTCTCAAGAAACTTGGTTTCATCACTTATGGTCACCCTTTCTCCCCAATTGTTCCCCTTCTGATCTATAACCCCGGCAAGATGGCTACCTTTGCTCGGATGATGCGTACTCGGCAGACGCCAATCGTCGTCGTCGTCGTCGCATACCCCGCCACCCCACTCGTTACTTCTCGAGTGCGGTTTTGCGTCAGCGCGTCACACACGAAGGACGACATCGACACGATTCTGCAGGCGTGCGATGAAATCGGTGACATCCTTGATCTCAAGCACGGGCACGGTGAGAGATGGCCACTGGAGCAGATCATGAAGCGCAGTGTAGAGCTCATCAATTATACCTAACTGAAGCTTCCTTTTATTGAACCTCGATCACGCTCCTCTTTTCGGGTCAGGTGTCGTTTTTTGACTGAAAGTTCTTGGATATATATTACGAACGTTTAGCACTGACTTTTTCAAGTACCTTCACCGCAAATAATTTATATATCTTACTGGATGCCTTTCAGACACTTGAACGGGTTGAACAAAGACACGTAAGCAGTTTTGGTGTTGTCCGTGTTGAATTACATTGTACCGTTGTGCGTAACTGACTGATGTCAGCATTGTTTGGGATTTCGGTTCAAACATTGCAACTGCATTGCAAGAATGAGAATGTTCAAAATGTAAGATCCACTTCCGTGCGGGACACTTGAGTTGCACTTTGCCTTCAACGGGATAACTCAGATGAATGATCTGGATCTCTCGCCGCATAATTACTTACATTGGTTCACTTCTGAGCGATTCAATGGTGGTTATCAGGCGATACCACAAGCTCAAGGAACTATGTTACGTTCTAGTTACACATGCCACCAGTCAGCAGGTACTACGCGGCCTATCCTCTGCTTCCAGCGAGGCCCCAAGTTGTTCATCAACCGTTACAATGGCTCTTTTTCGTGGCATTCCAAGCAATAACGATGCATTTATCCGCCAAATGCCCACCGGCCACCATAAAAAACCGTGTCTATAAATTGATCAACTGTGCATCAAACATCGTTGATATCGAACCGAAATCACTTGGCAAGTTCCTGTGTCTAGTATCTTGCGAAGATCAAAGGCAGTGCTATCAGCTCTTTTTCATCACCTTCCATGGCTGGCGCGATCGCCATCAACTCCCGCTTCGATCGCCCGACCTGGGCATATCGCGATAAGTGTATCCAGCTATTCGTTTCTACTACTGACAGACAGTACATCGACCTGATTTCAGAGGATTGCTTTGATTTATGGAAAAAAATACCAGCCAAGGTAGTAAGTGCTTCGAGCGCATTGCGATTTGACTTTTAGGAAATCGTCTTTGAAGCCCCATACCCGTGGGATTCGGTGTTAGATGATATGATCATCATGCGCCTTGGTATCCCTCATCTGATTATCGCGGACTGTGGGTGGCAAAGTTCTCTCCGCCATTGCTGTATCTCTGCCACGCTGTGTCGGAAAATTGAATGCATTACCGACCCACTCTTTGGGTGGTTATAAAAGCTACACATCCTGCCAGGTGACTCGATCTCTCATCCTCATCGTCTTTCGCTATTAACCCAAATAATATCCATACACTTCCGTCCACTTTCACGCTATGTCGTCTGACGTGCAGTCAGCCGTTCAGCTACAGCTCCTCCGAGTCAACAATGAGGCATCCGGTATGGCTCTTTTCAATCCATATTATTCATTATCAATATAACAATAATTGCTGCCATCAGTTGCAATAGTGGCCGCCGTCGTTTATGATTATAGTGAGCAAGTGTACACTAATATATATAACACTAAACTTTAGGACTGTTTTGTCGATAGTCCTCATGCTCCCCGGCGAGGTATACATGGTGTCTCCTCCGAGTCCCTTACTATTTATTCACTAAATATCTTCATAGGTCGAGCATATTTGGGTCAGGCGATATATATTGCAAAGCAACCATCCATTCACTGATGACACTGCAGAACAAGTCCTGGACATGGGTAACCATGTTGTATTTCATAGT
>JBBPNU010001053.1:0-11236 GCA_038091055.1 Leccinum angustisporum
TTTTCTGCAGGATGGATATCGGGATCAGGCTCGTCGATGGACTGAAACCGGCCTACTTCGTAAATGAAGTCGAACGCACACCCACCACCAGTCTATTGCTGCGTGGATTGCATACAAACAGTAGGACCATTGTCGATACATTTATCCAGGTATTTAGGCAGTGGTTGACCGACGTTCTGAACGTCTATATACTCTAACATATATATTCATCATTTGTACATGAGGGTAGTGATACTATTAATGGCGGTAATTTGATATGTATGTGAACATGCAGCTTCCAGAAAATGCTCCAAGTATTAGTATTTTGCCTTCCCCGCCCCCTGTCGTCATTTTCCTTAAGTTACTTTAGTACAGTAGCTACATTAGTTTAAACCTTTGTCCATTATGGTTGATATCCCGCTGTCTGTGACGTGGACGACAAACATTATGAAACGTCGGCAAAACCTAAGTTCCAGACTGTACTTAATGTGTACAGATCTGTCGCATCTTATCCTTTGTGCTAGACCCGATCAAGATTATTTCGTAATTAAAATAATCTGATGACGTTGTTTAAACTCAGCAAATGGGCCCGCCAGGGACAAACATGTCCAAACATGTCGATCTTGTTGCATGGAAACAACTAGAATGTCATTCCAATACAATCAATGTCTACACTCATGCCTCCATCAATGGGTTCACCCAAACGGCCCACTTCTACCGCTCCGGAAGTGAGCGTACTTCAATCTACTCCAAGTAACAAAGGCATTTCAGCAGCAAACAGTTATCCGGGACTGTCTGACACTAGGTTCGTATGTCCACAACCGTCATGACCAAGGATTGCTAAACGCCATGTAAATTCAGTATCAATTACCTCAACCCATGGATTGAGCACGACCTTGAGACAGAACTTCATTGCGATGACCCAGAAAAGTTGCTCAGGTTCTTTTTGAGGCTCGCTTCAAAACGCCCAGATTTGTATGATACGTCGAGCGCGATGGATACCTTGATGATGAAATGCCGCGATGCAATAAACGCTTCCAGCTTGAGTGAGGGTAACAAGACAGTTGTCGCTGAGGAAATCAAATCCGCACGGAACCGATAGTGAGCACCTGTCCCCGTGGTTGTCTTCCTGCCAGCTAACGTCTCGCATGCCAGTACCCAGGCAATAAATAAAAAGGAAACTGATATGTACCAGCCCTTTGTAGACATGTCTACAGCTGGGATGAAGTATCTTCGCGAGCTTCGGATAGATGGGATGCGAGAGGCAGACTCTGAGGTTAACATCGAATTCAAGATAACCGACAAGACGGTAATCAGTCAACCGCATGGAGACAAGCAGTCCTCCCGAAAACCAGACGTCGTCATTGTTCCATCTCGTCTCAACGACTGTATGGAGCCTACGGAGGATAAAGAGAAGGGCGGATTGAATGAGAGAAAGATTTGTTGGAAAGACGTTCTAGGTTTCGTCGAGTTCAAACGACGTCCAACGGGTGAAAAACCTTCCAAGAAATCGCCATCGGTTGTGTCAAATTCGGACGGCGTTCCTCCTTCCGGTCAGCAAACACTGCAGCCACCCACGCAACGTAAGAGCAATTACAAGATCGCGTTGCACCAGCTAAATACCTACGGCCGTTTAGGACATCAGATAAACAAAAGGAAGTCGGAGAGCGAGTTGGAGCACCATTCATCAAAGCGCTCTAAGAACAGCACCTCGGCTACATCTAACAGGCAAGGGAGAGAGCCAGCGGATGCTAAAGTTCAAACAGCACTATACGGCGCTGAATTGTTGTCTGCGAGTGTTGGAGTCAACTACGTCATAAGCTTTACGATTTTGAGTGAGGGTATTCGCTTTGGATCGTGATACGGTGGCTTATTTGAAACTTAGATGATCGCATTTGGGTCAAACTATTTGACCACCAGGGGGTGATCTGCGTCCAGGAGTTCAATTTCATACAAGATCTCACTTGCTTCTTGATGTTGCTATACGCACTACAGCGGTTCGATTTGAATGACTGGGGCCGAGTGAAGGGATTCCAGAACCTTGAAGATGGCACGACGGAGGCGATCGTCCAGAATGCGGATGGAGAATCGGTCACATTGCATTTGAGCAACCATCACAGAGTTCCACAGGTTGCGCTGAAGGGTCGTGGGACGGAGGTCATAGATGTCAAGGTGATGTCTGGAAGTCTGGACCGGGACAGTCCCGCGAAGGACATGGTCGCAAAGATCTACTGGGCAGAGGAGAGACGGAATAGCGAAGCCTCCATATTGAAGGTAGCAAACGAAATCGCCAAACATAACGAGGACGTCAGAGGACACGTGCCAGAGTTGGTCTTGTCGCACAAGTTCCCAGTGTCGACGTCCACCATCAGGATGGCTCTCGGAATCAAGGAGGAGGACGCTAAGAGGGGCAGCCGCACGCTATACCTCTTGGTGTTCCCAAAGCTTCTACCGATCTGGAACCTTGTGTCTGACCATGACACGTTAAAGGACGTATGGGTCCAATGCTTTTATTGTACGTCTTCCCTACGACAACCCCATGTTCTGAACGCTGACGTTCTGTAGGTCATTATGCGCTTTGGAAGGGCGGCGTTCATCATAGAGACATCAGCGCTGCAAATCTGATGTACTACCTGAAGGAAGGCAAGGCAATCGGCGTGGTGAACGACTTCGACCTCGCAACGTTGGCAGGCTGCGATCGCACGCTAGCTGACCGTGAGCGCACTGGAACCATACCGTTCATGGCAATGGAGCTGTTACAGAAGCAAGGCCAAGATGGTTTTCTGCTCCACCAATATCATCACGAGGTGGAGTCGTTTATCTGGGTGTTTCTGTGGGTTTCCTGCCAGTGTATCAAATCAGACGGTACTCGTCGGGATGGCTTTTTGGCTGAGCTGGGAAAGGTGTCCGCTACGGAATGTGCTGAGAAGAAAGCAAACTTCATCAGCGCAGCTGCTGACCTCCCCAAAGACGTCCATCTCGATCTCAGGATATTTGGTTTGCAATGCATCACCTTTCTTCGGAAACAAATCAACGCTCGTGGAGACCTCAAGTTGGGGTTGAAACTACATCTTACAAACCTCGAAGGGTTGGATCATTCCACACCAACCGCCGCTAATATCAGGGGGAAAATTGCAAATATGCGAGCCCAGCTTGATGGCGAAGACGTCGATCAAGTTTTCAGGGAGTTTTCTAAGGCGGTTAATTTACCTGACGTCGAGGAGAAGGTACAAAGGGCCACCAAAGGTATCTCGCCACGGGTCGATTTAGAGTAACGATGAATTCCTCTTCCGTACTTCTGGTGTTATGTTCTTGACGTAGAGTAGATCTGCGTCTTTCAATGTAAATAAGTCATTATAGAGAACATCTCGGCGTAATTTCAAGCACAATCAGTTGGTCGAGCAATGTCGAACACAGTCGAACATAATCGAACACGTCCGACTAATCTCGAGTAATCTTAAATTCGAATTGTCATGAAATGGTCAGATTCATCGGTTCGAGCGCTCTCCTTCAACATCTACTCGGAATTGGTAATCACCTCCTTATTCCATATCCTTTTTCTTCTGCGAAGCACGCGTGACCCTTGAATGTCCCGTGGCTCCCTTACTACTCCCTTGCTGAAAAACGCTTTCTTCCTTCTTTCCTTTCCCCTTTCCCTTAGCATTCGCCTTCGCCTTCGCCTTCCCTTTACCCTTCTCTTGAGGTTGAGGCTGGGTGTCAGGATCCTTCTTTCCTTTCACCACGGTCTTCGACCTCTCTTGCGAAGCACCCTGCACATTCGTCGACGCCTTTGCTGCTGAACGCGTCGGAGCATCTTCTAACTCCTCAGCAGACTCGATGTCCATGTCCTCGACGTCAGCATCTGAATCCTCCTCGGATGATCCTTCGTGCTCTTGGTAGGTATAGCCAACTATAGGAGGTACCATAGTTGGGTAAATAATCAAAGGCGAGAGAAAATGGAGACGTACAGTATTTATCGGGACCCACATACGGAGAGTACCACGGTTTAAGCGATTTAAACAGAAGGGACGCTGCTTTGACGGTTTGTGCGTTCCATGCAAGTTTGAACCGATTACGGTCACCAGACCAAATGTCGCCCATGTCTTTCATGTACTTCTGCCAATCTGTCACATGTCAGCCGGAAGCACATACTACATGAAAATATACACATTACCACATTCCTCCACCTTCACCCAGTTGAGATTCACATCGTGAGTACGTCGGAACTTGCGAATTTCCACTGGTTCGTGACGGCGAACATGGTACTCGATGACCAGGTACTCGTCGAGTGTCTTGCTGTGAAACTCAGTCTCCGTACCTTTCAATCCCCTGGCCTCCTCGCATACACGCTTGAATACGTTATCCATGTACTGCAGTATCAAGATTAGGTTTTCTTCCAGAAGCCTGTCCAACGAGATCTCCTTCCCAAACCGCAGGACCATCCGGATTACTGTCTCCCTCCAAAGGAAGCATCCCATATGCATCTGATATTGGGGAGGGAGAACGACCTGGAATCTCGTTCCAGGGCAAATCGTTATTTGCCGGTTTTGGCCGAGTTCGAAGTCTCGGCGGTAGTTGATGAGGTCGTGGATGGTGACCTGGTCTGGAACCTGGCGGGGGAAAAGCAAAGAAGCCATGAGGGTGATAATGTGGATAGGGTGACTGTAGATAGTTCCATGAATCACACAACGTTATATATTGTCCTACAGCTTATGTAATGATCCACTATGACCATGTAGAGCACAATAACATATATACTACGACGTGGTGCAACAATATGGACCTCTCCACACTGTGGCGTCAAAGGGCAGTAGTTGATCCGAAGATAGCAGCCAGACCATCCTTCTGAATCCAAATCAGGAGGCTGTGTTAATCGTGTCCATAAAGGTCGGCGCGGGGTTTTAACGTGTCTTGCACAAATACCCTTCATCACACATTCCACCCTCATTTCAATGTCTGACTACTACTGGCAGACGGACCTCCCCACTAAGCAGACGATGGACTACATCGTCCAGATTCGTTATTCCGCTCATAGCGTCGAAAACAACGACTCTCTTGGAGAAATAAAACGAGTCAATCTCTGGGATGCTAATCCGAAGACCAGGCATCATTGTTACATTCCGGGAATCTACCTGGATCACGTAACAACGTTCCTCTACCGGTATTACATACTGATCCGGTTGTTCGAAAAGTATCAAGGTCGTCGCACAAGCCGCTTCGTCAAATTCCTGCCACAGCTCAAACGAATCATTGTCCACCTGGACAATGTGATAGAAAGCCTCCTCCGGCCATCAAAGGAAGCGCCGATAGAGACGTTGGAAACCCAACCGTGCCCCAATTTTGACGAATACCTGCTAACGGAGTTCTTCATTGGCCGCCACGACCCGGACATCATTAACGAGTTCCGTTCCCGCTGCCCCACCAACTTGGAGCGAATGAATCCCGAGGCTCTCGGTAAGATATCACCACCACTACAACCTTCGCATCAAACTCATTATTCTATTGATCGCATAAGATTGGTCCCTCTATGAGAAAAAGCTTCCGCAATATCTGATTGGAAAAATGTACGACTATAACTGGGACCGCGTTCCAGAGAAAGAGTTGGACAAAGCTTGGGATTCCGCGGTCAGCTGGTACGAACGTCCCCTGGATGATGAATGGAGTGAGTATTCGGCGATTCGTCCTACATTCTTTATTAATTCACCTCTTTGAAAGTCGCGCGCTGGGTTGAATGGGTCCACGAGGACGGATCTATAACACGACCACCTCCCTCGGAATGCCCTGTAGAAAGAAAGGAAGCCGCAATAGCTGAGGGCTCAGGTAACATCGATCGTCCATATGTAGAAAGCATTCTAATAGTCAAACTACAGGATCTCAAAGCAGCAACAAAAAATCTGCTCTGGCTGAACCCCACAGAGAAAGACCATCTGGTAAATGTGGTCGATCATTTATCTCTCGATTGCTCATGCTCACACTTGGTGGTAATTTAAATTTTACAGGAACGCCAGACAATGGTCTAGTTCAAATTCAGGCCTCTCACACCGCGACACCCTCAGGTAAGGTGTTTGTGTTTACATTTCATTTCATGGATCGATGGATTGCTTTCTGACCATGTCTCAGACGATGTTCCATCCATGATGGCAAATCTCAAAGTTGGGCGTACACAAGGTAGATAAACATATGTCCCATCAGGAATTCCGATTTCATCATGCTTCTTGTGGCGGAAGATTCTGAAGATACGCCTGTGTCGACGCAGGAGGACACAGGTGCTGGGGACATCGAAGGTATTTTCTACCTTTGTCGTAATAGAAACAGTATATAACTGACCTACATAATAACGGGTCATACAGACGATATAATTGATGAAGGGAATCCTACTCAGGGCACTTCCGATGCAAGGTCATCAGGTACGAAATGCTTTTAGTAGTGATAGAAGATGCCTTTAAATAGCACCATTTATAGCCGAACCTGGGCCGAGTGCCAGCGAATGTGGGACAACCAACGAGAATGCGACTGGCTCGGACGCGGCCCTCACATCCGGTTTGGAATATCACTTCTAGCACTATTATTCTAATGACTAATCACATCTTCGAACAGATTTGGAAAAGGATGGAGATCCAACTGATGATGACTCCAAATCAAAATCGTCTTCGTCGTCTTCCTCTGAGGCGGAATCTGAGGCTGGCGGTTCACCGACAGTCAATCTTCAAAGGCGGACGGAATCCAAATCCATTTCCAAATCGCGTGACAGCGAGGCCATCGTGGAAAAGATGGCCATCAATCGTACGAGTGTTTCTGGTAAGTAATACACGAATTCATATAACCTTTTGCTACATTGAATTATGTTCAGTGGGCCCAGCTTTTCCCCGAAAGAAGAATACGCCAGATTTGTCTACTGTGGCAAGTAGCAGCGGCCGCCAATCCGTGGTAGGTAAAAAGAGAGCCCGTGAGGATGACGAACCGAAGGGTAAGAAGAAGCGCTCTGTGGGTCCGGCTGGAAACAAGAGCCAGACAGCAATCGGGTTCGACATCGCTATGGCGACTGATCGCTGGCACCGTAAGTAGTCAGATGTCGTATGTACCTACCTCGAGAATCAACATGTAGTCTACCGCCTTCCAGCCCTGGAGGATCCACAAAATATTCTCAAGAATGTACATGATTATAGCGGAGGAAAGATGGGATCCTCGGAGTTGGACAAATTGATTGACGATTTGACGGACCTACGAATAATTCAATCCACATGGTCTAGCACGAATTCGGACCACGAACAGTCGCGGTGTAGCGATGGTACGTTCCTATGATCAAGCTCACCACTGATGTGGGTGTTATTTCTGATATTGAAACATTTCTTTAAGAACCTGAAGACGCTGCTCCTCCTCTTCCCACTGTTCTGGTTACAGAAGATTTAGTCAACGCACTAAACGACCAGTACGGTATGTTTTCAATTCTTGGCGTCACTATAGCTCTGACAAAGTATTCCTCAGAGGGAACCGTTAATCAGCAGTCCCAAAGTGGTAGTCATGGAATTGGCGTCCCCAGTTCATCACCTCCGACAGACGTTGTGGTTGAATTGGAAGGGTCTGTTGGAATTGGCTCTGATCACCACTTGAGTCCAACTCGAAATGTCGAAATATGTCCTGGTGAGATGATTGAACTTTTACGCAAACAATCTAAGACAATCCAGTTTCTAAATCACGACCAGTATTAGACAAACCTGGAACGAATATCAAATCGGGGATGACTTTGCGAAGCAAGACGAAAGCAGTGCATCCCAAGCTCGGGGAAGCTGAGGAATCGAGGAAATTGGAAGACGAACCTCGAAAGAGGAAAATGAGATCAACTAAAAATATAGCAAAGAAACAGAAAAAACGCACCCAAGGTTCTGGAAAGGCCAGGGATGGGGTGGATGATTCTCTCGTAGAGCTGGACGTCGTATGGAATACCGATCCCGAATCTGCTTTTGATTTATCATCCGTCACAATTGTCGTCAAGTCATCAAAAAAGGAGAAAATCAATCAAAAGAGTTGCAACCGAAATCGTATATCCAAGTCTCCCTCTAACCCCATCCACAGTAGGAGAAATAGCGATGGTATGGAGACCGCCGAGGCCAGAGCAATAATCCTAATGGGATGGGTTCAGGAGGTTGTGGAAGCCTGCGGCGACAGCCCGGGAACCATTCCACCACAGGTGAGCTTTTATCCCCGGCTAATATCACCCAAGTCTCATATCATTTACATCAGTTGTCCCGTGGTCTGCAAAACATCCTAAAGTTGAAATCTAACAAAGAGGAGATTTATGAAATGTCCAAGCATTTACAAAAGGTTGGGGTAAATCGCTTTAGTTGGTGTGATCTGTTAACCGTAACCACAGATGCCATTGTTCTCGCAGAGTATCGAGAAACTCGCTGCACATTTAGCTAAGATGAGACAAAGGAACTTAAAGATCGACCGCACTGCAAAGAAGGGCTTTGTATTTCTCTCATCAATGTTGAATTCGGTTCATTGAACTGCTATATATATCTATATATTCCAAGTCTATCTGACCTACGGAATACATGTCGAACTATCCTGGAAGATGCTGAACTACGTAAGGACCTGTCTATGATGACATGCCGAACATTGTCAAACTATATCTAACGATGTAGAAAAATGCAGAGAAAGATGTTCAGAACTATAGAAAACGTTATCGATTGACATTTCGAACAATGTCGAACGATACCGAACGATACCGAACGATACCGAACTAACTCGAACGATACCGAACGATGTCAAGCATGATAAAAACCTGTCTATAATGACATGTCGAACATTTCCAAACGACATCTAACGATGTACAGAAATGCAGAGAGAGATGTTCAGAACTATAGAAAACATTATGGATTGACATTTCGAACAATGTCGAACGATACCGAACGATACCGAACGATACCGAACGAACTCGAACCTAACCAAACGATGTCAAACATGATAAAAGCCTATCCATAATGACATGTCAAACATTTCCAAAGGATATCTAACGATGTAGAGAAATGCAGAGAAAGATGTTCAGAACTATAGAAAACATTATCGATTGACATTTCGAACAATGTCGAACGACACCGAACCATACCGAACGATACCGAACGAACTCGAACCATACCGAACGAACTCGAACCATACCGAACGAACTCGAACCATACCAAAAAATGTCAAACATGATAAACACCTGTCTATAATGACATGTCGAACATTTCCAAACGATATCTAACGATGTAGAGAAATGCAGAGCGAGATGTTCAGAACTATATAAAACCTTATAGATTGACATTTCGAACAATGTCGAACAATACTGAAAGATACCGAACGATCTCGAACAACTCAAGACGATGCTGAGGATTGTAGATTACATGTCGACTAACATATCGAAAGATGTATGAATGATGTCGAACTATATTGAACGATACCATACAATGTATACCAATTTAGAAAGACATCTCGACCCATATGGAGAGATGTAGACGCATGTCCATTGGATGGAATATTCTTGTTACATGTCTGGCAGAGCGGTTGTATTGGTACTCGTTACTGAGAGTAAGCCATTAGTTCCTTTCAAAAGACCTTTGCCTTCTTGGAGGAGCGAGTAACCATGGAATGTGTAGTCACTGTGCTGCATTTCATGTCCTCCTTCTTCTTCTTAGCCATTCCCTTACTTTCCTTCCTTTTCGCCTTAGATCTTCCCTTGCTTTCCTCGTCAGATTCCTTCTTTACCGTTCCCCCCATCATTGAATCCAAATGAGTACCTGTAGTAAACGTTCTAGATCCATTTGGTTCAGGGACCATTTGACTATTATTCGAGTCGTCCTCTGACTCCATATCGGAATCTTCCTCAGAGGACCCCTGATGCTCATTGTAACTGTAGCCAACTACCCCGTGGTTAAAGGAATGAACAAAGGATCGCAGACTTGCAGACTCACAGTATGTATCAGGATGGACACAGTGAGGGTACCATCGATGGAGGGATTCCAGGAGCATGGTAGCTGTTTCGAGGGTCTGTGTTTGTGGTAGTAATTGGTATCTATTTCTATCTCCGGACCACAAATAACCCATATCGTTCATGTACTGCGGCCAATCTGTCTGATGTTAGCCCAGGCTCATAGATTAAAACTGAAGTTACAATACCGCATTCTTCCACCTTCATCCAGTTGAGATTGATATCATGACTACGTCTAAATTCACGTATCTCCCATGGTTCATGACGGCGAACGTAATATTCGATCACCAGGTATTCGTCGAATGTGGCGCTGCGGAAATCAGACTCCGTACCTTTCAACCCCTTCGCCTCCTCGGATACACGCTTTAAAACGTTATCCATGTACTGGAGTATCAAAATAAGGTTGTACGCCAGAGGCTTCTCCAACGGGATGTGATCCCAAAACCGCAGAATGAGCCGGATTACTACTTCCCTCCAAAGGAAACATGCCATGTGCCGGTTATAGTGAGGTGGAAGAACGACCTCGGATGTGGTTCCAGGATAAATGATTATCTGGAAGTTGGCACCTAGTTCGAAGTCTCGGTGGTGGTTGATCAGATTCCGCTGAGTAACCCGGTCAGGAACCTTCCGGGGGAAAAGAAGAGTGGTAATCATATGGGTGATTTGGATGGGGAATAGGCGATAAGGTAGGGTAAGCGGTGAACAGGTCAGCCTAGCTCCAGGACATTGTGCACACTTATGTAATATTACATCGAGTCCACATATGGCATCAAGGTGTAATATGGTGACAATGTGGACCTCCACCATATAGTATCAAAGCACAGACATTGGACCATTGTTATTCTAGATCCACTCAGTGCGTCTTTGTGTCCCAAATACATAAATATGTCAGTGGTCAATACAGGCATCTGCGCCACATACCATTCGTCACCCACCTCCCTCAGATGTCTGAATACTATTGGCAGACCGAGCTCCCCACCAAACTCAACATGGATTACATCGTACAAATACGATATTCCGTCCATATCGTAGAGGGCGATGACTTCCTTGCGGAAATCAAACGTACGAATCTCTGGGATCGCAGGCCGAAGATCAAGCACCACTGCTACATACCTGGAATCTACCTGGACCACGTAAACCGATTCCTCTATCGGTATTACATCCTCATCCGGCTGTTTCAGACGTTTCAATATAGTCGCACCGCCAAATACGCTCGGTTCGTCCCCACCCTGAAGCGAATCATTGTCCACCTGGACAATGTCATAGAAAGCTTCCTCCGGCCATCCA
>JBBPNU010001054.1:0-11232 GCA_038091055.1 Leccinum angustisporum
ACGCATCAAAGATTGGCTTGTTTGTGGTCGAAAGCGAGGCGAGTTCGTTGCTCGAGTGAGTACAATGAACGTGATCGATGCACTGACGCCGTATGCATCATTAACAAATTCACAGGACGACGAGACTTTCAGTGTCCCCTTGACTTTGATAGCTCTACATCATGGAGAATTGAGCCTGCCCAAAATCTATGTCAGGCCGATACTCCACGCAGGCGATGGCATGGCAGGCGATGGCATGGCAGGCGATGTGTTGCCCAATACGGATACACATCAAGCTCACGGAGCGGAAACGGTCCTAGTGCTACCGAGAGGTGGAAGGAACACGTTCGTGGTTGGTATGGGGTTACTGGACGAATGAGTACATGACAATGTATAGCCATAATACTACTTTGAGTTTTCGGGTTTACCCTCCGTGTACCCGAACCAGATGCCGATAACGAGTGCAGAGTTTGAAATGAGCAGCACGCCCGATGACAACGGGGTAGAGGGGAACACGTTCCACGCGTATTCGATTCCAAGTATAATTGCCAGTCTGCCATCCAACAAATCGATGAGAAGAAGCGGTAAGACGCAGTGCAACAACTTACTGCAGGAGAAGTGGGTATTTCGTCCGCTGCGCCAAGAACGGGAGCTGTTGGAAGTACCAGGAATAGAATTGATAGTGCAACGATCGGGCAAAGAGAATGCCTATCAGATTGCAAGTCATGAGCACGGTGGCGACATCTGTGGCACCAATGAGCGAACGTCGCTTATCAGACTTATCAGGAACAACTTTACAATCTGCTGACAGCGGTGAGAGAATGGGGGGACGCATGGGGTGGCAAAGGCCCCTGCGGAGAACAAGAGCAACGCCGCCATCAGAACGGCACCACCTGAATAAGCCAAGTGCGACCAGTAACGTTATGTGTCCGGCGAGTAACCCCCGTGCCCACGAACTGCTAAGAAAAGTTTGTTCGTCCACGAATCGCCAGTTGACGGTCCATTTGTACATGAACACGCGTGACAGATCAAAGGCATTTTGTACATATGCCTGGGTGTGTTCTGCTAAAAACGAACGTGCGAGCACGATCTGGGTCAGAACCACGACCAGTAAATGGCGCGTGGTGACTATTAAACCACGGCGTTTGAAGAGAATGACGAGGATACCAGGGAGGTACAGCAACGCAGACATCTTCACGGACAATGCCAGACTAGATCATTCGTCAGCTTCAGTCGGAATAAATTAGAGCTCGATAACCGACCGACCTAAAAATCAGAACGCCCAAGTCGTCCGAGGCCCTTTGGAATGCCAGTATAGCAGCCTGTACAAGAACGACAGACCAGCAGTCGTTGAAAAGCCGCAAAGCAAATACAGAATGTAGTCTTTTGCTAAGGGGTAAGAGCAAGACGGTCCAATTTGGCGCATTGGCTTGTCCGTAAATGCAACACACGATAGCGAGAGAGGCGATGTACAACGCTCCGTAAATCTGTTGCGCTAATGCGACGTTTCGACCCGCGTCCGTTATGCGGTGTAAGAGATGATGAATGTGAACATGCCCAGCGGGATATCTGTTGCACAACCATAAGTATGGCGAAGTATCTGTGACGGAATGTAGAACTCACACTAGCGGACCGGTGGGGCCAACTATCTCAGCGTAACTTCGTTCTCCCTTCAAGTACAAGTCAATATGAACCATATACGTCTCCCAGTCAATCTCAGTGTCTGTTTGTCATATGGTCACAAAAGCGTAAGGAAGTAGGGATTCGCACTGACAGGGTATAAAACGTATAATGAGCTGGGTAAGGAATGCATCCCCGAGGATCACAATAGCGCTCAGAACCCAGAAATAACGTTTGTCGGTGAGTAAGGAACGGACGAATTGATATCCCGAGCGGAGTAAAGGGCTACCGGACATGACGAGTTGAGATGAATTCGACACGTATAGCCAAAGTTCAGGACTCTTGCGACCTGATGTTCCACTTCCACGAGGAACTTGACTGGACTGTCGGCAGAACTTTGCAGCTTGAGAGTTCTAAGAAACGGTGAATGGGTCGGAAGAAAGGTAGGTGTTCAATTCATCGGCCGGTCTAGACTCGGACCCGGGTAGAAGCTCGTTGAAGTCGAGTTGCTAACATAACCTGATATGGTAGATACAAGACAACACACAATACGCACTCGAACCTAGAAAGAACGAGCAAGCATCACATTCGAGTGCATAATCCTCTCTGGATGGCATATATACATGAATAATACTACATATCAGAACAGCCTGTTTTTGGAGTGCTGGTGTGACTGGTAACCTTCAAGTCGAGATGGAACATAGATTATTTTTTAAATCTTCGTTTAGCGTCCGCCGGGGAAATGACCCCATGTGTTGAACAGACACGGATATCTCTTGCATGAAAAAGGTATCAATTTTTCTTTGCCTGGGCAATAGCTTGGACCTGTCGCAACGATCCAGCAACATGCCCGTACGAATCCCACATCAACCAAAGGGGAACAAAGACCCAACTGCGATCGAGGCCGGTCATCGATCGCGAAACCTCCAAGGCAGCGAGCACCACTTACATGAGATTCATAAACTATCATCGTCCCCCCAAAAGTACATGTCAGTTCGCTCATACGTCGACATGGTATTAGGAAACTGTTCTCACCGCGAGGTATACCCAAAGATGAAGCGGGTTGGAAGCATTCAAGTTGGGGTTTCCAGTTAACCATTCGGGGCAGAACGTCATCCATCTGAGATGTCCACGCTTTGACTTGAGCCTAGGGTTCAAGAGCTTTGACCGAAATAAAGACCCACCCTCCGTACAACTCCGCGGTGCTCAAAATGATGATCCAGTAATGACGTGCGGGGTCGTTCTTGACGATCTGGTATAGAACGTAGCAGCAAAGCGGGCCAACACCGAGCACGGTCAACACTTCGAGGGACACGACCGTCGGATCTGAGACGCCCCAACGCGCGTCTGCAAGGGTATACTCCTTCCCTGACGACGTGCAGGACGTTCATCACACTTTCCACGTAGCCAAGCGCAGAGCACATGACACTCACAAAGCTCTGCAAAGACGCCCGTGCTCGTGTTCACCGACCTGCCAAAGGTTGAAAGATACAGGAAGGAACCCTCGAATGAGAAATGTATCATTGCATCAAAGGCCTTGAATGAAATTCGTCATTGAATGGACCTAGGACCTCTTTATTGTCACATCCTCAGAGTCACGTACCAACCAGATGAAGGTAAGCCTGTCCTGCCATCGCACATTTTTGGGCAGCAAAGCGTCCGCGGCAGTGGCTGCAAGGAAACCGACGGCTGCAACTCCTGCGAGAGAAATGGCGGAGGTGAGAGTGAAATAGCTCATAAGTAGTATTAAGAAAAAGAGAATCAGGCACTGTGGTTATAAGGAGGCCCTGTACGTATGTACGCGAGAAAGTTTGTGATTGGCAATCGCACCATTCCTTTTCTGTCCTTAACAGCTTGAAAGCCATGTATTGGATACGGACGGAGGACGGGCTAAAGTACATAAAAATCACAGTAAGTACTCTTATCAGTTCAGAGTATATTTTCTCCTATGGGAGCAAGAAATGCGGGGCGCATACAGACTGCAACAAAGAAAACGCAACCATACAAAAGAAATTGGGTTGAGCAACAATCAGAGCGGGCGACACGAACAGTGCAGTAGCATACAATAAAAGCAAGAGTGGTCAACAAGACAAGGAATGAAGAAGAGATATTCAACCTTTGCGATGCATCAGGGCAGACATATTGTGTTGAGCATAGTCCGTAACGTGAGGATCGCGCGAAGGGCTACTGTGCCCAGATGGAAGCGGCGACGGCAACCACCCAGGTGTGATGAGGCCGCTGCCACCTGCGCCAAACACGAAGCCACCACTCAACCCTTCCATGGCGTCCGAATAACCTGTTGCGATGGCGTTCGTCAACCGCATCCAAGGCAAAGGCAAACTGTAACATTAACGTACCAGGCACAAGGACACTGTCCCAAAAACCGTTGCTGAAAATATTCTCCATAGACAGCATCCCCATTCCTTCGTCGGATGCTGGCAAAGTAGCCATGGTTGGCGGGAATGTCGACATGTCTGCCACGGGCCCCATCTCGCCAGCGAACTGAAAGTCGTTGCCATTCATCGACATCGTTGGTGCAAAGAGGCTCAAATCATTTTGATCGACTGCCTCATCAACTACGACCTCGGGCAGCGGTTGAAGTTGCTGTTGGGACAGCTGCTCGGTCCCATCAGTCCGTGCGGATATGAGCGCCCGGAGGAATGTGCTGTACAGCGCCGGAGTATGGTGCGAGTTGACAGCGATATCACCGAACACCGTCGCGATGTCTTTCACGAGGTCGATGATCTTTTGCTCATTCTCCATATATTGCTGGAATTCCGGCCGCATGAGCTGACAAGGCAATTCAGACTGCAGCAATCAACTCCTTGACGTAATCACTTACCTTGAGCAAACTTAAGACAGCATAGGACAAAAACACAAAGTGCGAGTCAGGTGAGTATCTAAGGAAACCTCGTGGTGCGAGTTCGTCGCGTGCAATGACAGCAACGTTTGTCGCTGAGGCGTGGCACTTTGAAAAGAAGTACGGGATATCGACAGGAGAGCGTTCGATGGCGTTTTGGAGTCCGAAGGAGTGGATGACGAGCTGGTAGTAATGGAAGTAAAACATCATCAACGTGGAGGAGTAGTCTTTGAGAACGTCATCATCTACAGTCGCAGTTAGTGAGGTGAGTCAAAGAAAAAATAAAAATAAAAGAAACACCTACTTGTTATAACCGGACGGGCATTCGTCCATTCATGCAACCAGGTCACTATCTGCTGTTCAAAAGTCTTGATTACCAATAGATAGTCACAGTCCGATTGGAGACCGGAGGGTGTGCTAGTGCCAGAGTACAAGAGATCCAAGCTACGAGACACGATACGCTGAAGTTCCTGGAAGACAACTTCGATCGGCTGGCTAGGCGAGGGTGGGAGAAAAATAGACTCACAACAGAGGCTGCAAGTACTCTGTCACCAGGCAGAGCTACAGGGGAAGTGATCCATTGAAGGACATTACGTATAACAAAGCTACGAAGATCAGAATCATTTTAGTCAGGTCAATCACACATTTAAACAGAAATGCACACTCTTCCCGTATCGAATGGGGTTTTCCCACTTGAGCACTTGTGCTCCGGTCGAGTGCAAAGCACAGGAGCCACGTGCGTTCGCGGTTATGTACTTCCTTGTCACGCGCGCGACCTTCCTGAGTATCATGGCTCGTCACCGCCGTTTTGCGGTGCAAATTCAAGTCGGTAGCCATCCTTGAATGGCTATGTCAGGAAAAACAACGACGAAACCGAGGATACTGACCGGATCGCCATCCCCAGGAGCAACCAAGTTTTGTCATACTCGTACCGCTCAACAGCACCACATCCCCACAGTGTGAGCAAGAGATAAGCTTGCACGATTTCAAGAGATTTATATCCTCGAGCGGGTACGGTGAAAGCGAGTTTTTGGGCAAGCTCCGCGAGTCGTGCATGAAGCTCTGGGCGGTGGGTATAGAACTTGGAGGCGATAGCGCATACTATTTCCGACGGGTAAGAGTTGTATCGGAGGAAGCAGAGAAGTGACATACTTGACGTAAGCAAGAAGGGAGATCTCGAACAAACAAGGGCAGGTGTATGGAATTCTTCATCCAAGAGATGGCAATGCATCTGTCAGGCTGTCAGCCACATTTCCACGGTTTTGTAACATTAAGCCTGACGTTCATATGACTAAAGTAGCTGATAGAGAATGGAAGTTGAGTCTAGGACTGGATGCGAAAGAAGACGAGATACCAACATATTAAACAACGCAACCACCTCGTCGGTGTTCACGAAGCTCAGCATTTCGGGCTGTATCTGCCTCTCGATGTACAGCCGCCTGAGCGGCAAGATGGACATCGGACCTAACACGGAAGTGAGCGGCGTGGCACAGCATTGTATAAAGAGACGCGAGACCTGGTTTGAAGTAATTGTCGCTGGCAACGCCGAGTCGGCGATCTGAATCGGCATCGGTCGCACGGGCTGTGAATGAAGCGGTAACTCCGTTGACTTTCCGTTTTGCGAGACTCGCTTCTACAAGGAGTCCCAACGGGGTCAACGAATTTTCGGGAAGGCAATGCAGTTTTGGAGAGGACGGAGGAAGAGTGGCGGCCTGTGCGGGATAAGACGGTTGTGGAGTCGGAGACGGAGATTGCAAAAGGGCCTGAGTTTGAGCGGTTTGAGCGGCTGGAGATGGTGAGCGAGAAATCATGCCGGAAGCCATGCTCGGATTCCCGATGGACTTGAGGACTGTGTCGAGAGTGCGTTCCATTTTTCGAAGGGACCTTGTGAGGAGCTCATGTTTTCTTGGGCTTGAGTTTGAGTGGTGAATACTTCACGAGGAATGAATGGTTGATGGCCTTACTTGGATGAGCGCTTTCCGCGGTTGGACTCTTCGAAAATGCACTCGTGATTGCCGGTGATGCAACGCTTGCAGGGGCCCCCCTGCTCGGCCCCGACGCATTTCATCTTGAGACGACGACAGACGGTACATGCGCTTGGGAGAGAGAATGTGAGGGAGGAGTGAAAATGGAGTGGGATAACCTCACCGAGCACCCCTGGTGGACTTTGGTTTGGGTTCGTCTGGAGGGGGAGTAGCGGCATCTGAAGGGTCATCAGTGCGGGCTTTCTTTCTGCTATGGTCGCCGAGCGGAGCAACGAGGGTGGACGGGCGCTTTCCGCTGGTATCGGGAGGGGAATAGGACATGCTTTCGGTCGGGGGAGTGCCGATGGTGTCAGATCCCTGAGAGGACGGGGAGGAGAGGTTATGGGGGAGGCTGAGGTGGTGAGGTAAGGCTTGCTGTTGTTGTTGGTGCTGTTGGTACTGGTAGTAGCTGGGATACATGGAAAGGGCCGGGTCGATCTGTGGGGAACGCGGTGGGTGCATGTTGGGCTGTGGAATGCCGTGGTCCTGGTGGTGCATGGACACGAAACTGAAGCTGTGAGAGGGCTCGAGATATGACTGCGGATAAGATGGAGAGGGAGACAAGCTGGGCATCATGTGAGTGTCATTTCTTTCAAAGGAGGGGAAGAACTTACAATAAGTATCGACAAGGTGCAGATAAACAGCCGAATTAGCACCACGCCGACGACCGTATCGTCGGAGTTGAATCCATTCCCAGCCCTTTACACGACGCCGCTCGCTCTCCCCGGCGTAGTTACGTTAGCCCTTTCCCCAAGTTCAATCCATCGTTCTCTACTTACTTGCCTACTTACTTTTGTCCCCGCACGCACCCCATCGCACTGATCGATCACCTTCCGTCTCTGCCATAGCCAGTCACGTGGTCTGTAGGTCAACCAATAATAGAATCCAAAGATCAGATAAAATTCTCCTCGTTTTTCTCAAGCGAAAGACGTCTCTGTCGCGATTGGCTGACCAGTCTAACCGACCATCTAAATCTGAGAGCTCGTCCGTAAGCACGCCATCTAATCCCCGTTCACATCGGCGCTCTACCATGCGCATCAGAGCGCGCGTTCCTCTTTACGGCCTCTTTGCAGTGGCCTAGAATAAGACACCCAACTAGTATTTCTTGTGCTAAATCCAGGTCTGGGATCCCACGTGTTCCACCTCCTGAGGCCCTGACTCGGACACACCAACTCCGCAGTGTCACCCGATAGACGTTCCTAGTCAACTGGATTTGGACGCCCTCCGTGACTGGCACGATACTCTATCAATGATAACTCACCGTGCGGCAAGTTTACACGTTGCGGCTGGGAGGTGATGTCTATGTGACGTCGTGCCTATAAACTTGCTCACGGAAACAAACAGGACAAGGTCCTGCGTCACCGATCTCGTTTTTGATACAGTGACAAGCTGGCATAGTATTCGTGCTATAAAAGGGTTTGTTTCACCAGGGAAGTCAGAGCTGCAGGCTCTTGGTCCCAGGTATTTGCACTGACCCAAAAGACCGCTCGCCATGGAATGCGTATTATTTTCTGTCAGATGAGCAGTCGTATCTCGTCTACCATTCGATATGTCAATTCTCATATCGAATGGGCGGCCTCTGACGGTTCATACCCTGAAAAATCCCATTCTTTGATCATCATCGTTAAGCAGTTTCTGGACCTGGCCTCTCTGATACTGATTTTTGGGTTTTTGTCCATTTGAATCAACATTCCTACAGACCTCCTTCTCGGTGACGACTCGCATTACATTCCCTCACTTGCACCGTTTCTTCGTCGGTCACCGATCACACGGACAGGGCCAGAGGTGTGTTAGTGGTCCACGTGGACATGCCTGAAGGCATCGGCCCAGCCTTGTCACTCTTATCGGGGTACTGTCTCGCTCGCTTTTTCGTACCCACCCACCTCCATGATTCTAGCGTTGGGAGGTCCTGTCGTACCCCAAAGTTTGTTTCATTGCAGAACTACGGCACTCGCCGACCTTCGCATGTAGATATCTTTTGCAGTCCGAGTCGAGATCTCATTCAATATATTTGATCTCATCATTCTCTAGCGGCAGCAACCGAATCCACGAAGGTCGACCGTATAGGTTTTACTCAAAGTTGTTCGGGTGCCGGGATCGGGTTTATCCCTTGGTGGATCTTTATCGATATCAATCGCTATCATTGCAGCTTCGTCCATTCTCAAGGACGAAGCAGTTCGAATTCGTTTCATACGTGCCTCCAGCCATACTAAGAATAGACGCGCCTACCGATGCCTCTGCGCCGGCCCACTTTCCACGATGGTTTAAGAATGCAAGTTCGACTGAACCGATACTGTTGGCGATGGGGATCTCTATCGCAATCTATCAAATGATCATTTAGTAGTATGTACATAAGTAATATCGCTTGGTCGACCTAGACAGGTACCACAACAATCTATTAATAGACCTTTCTTTGCCTGCTTGAAGGAAATACATGATTTGGACTGTGTCCGATGAACTTATCAGGTGGATTGAATTATGGAACTCAGCCTGAGGCAGGTCCGAAGCATCTTTTTCATCGCCAGACACCGCCATGCCACTTTCATTGGTAAAGCGTCAGAAGATCAGAAATCAGGTGGCCGGTGAAGCAGCAACGCGTTGCCCAGTGCGTCACAGATCAGACGACGTTGGTAACCGGGTACTAGTTTGCTAGTAGTGTGGGAGAACGTTCTTCGTGGCCGAATCCTTCGATGCTTTGGCTGCAAGAAACATCCAAGACGTTCCGCGAGGTCGGTTTGACGGAATTACCTAGAGAGTGTGTGCCCTCCCGCAGACAAGGTCAAACCTTCGCGGCGTGAGCGGGTCTTCGAGCACGTGTACCACTTGCGGATGGTTGCAGCCGTGATCGACGTCCGGGACAAATTATTCAAACGGGTTAGCCGTTTTCTTTCTTCGATAATCCAATAGGTAAGGTACAGTATGTAGTAATGCGGCTAATCTGCTTTCATTTCGAAGCGGCGATATACGTTCTCTGTGCTACATTGCAGCAATTACCACCCACATTGCGAAAATCGAGATCTGACTGTATGCGGCGGTAGTGGATAGATCTATAAAGTTGAAGCTGGCAAGGAACGCTGGAAACCGCATCTGGTCCTGGCTCGTCCAAAAGGGAACAAGGCATGGCAACCCGGCATGACGATGCCGCGACTTGCTATTTAGTCGGAGGTTGAAGCGGTCTTCGAAAACGGCTTTGCTGAGGTTGTGTAGGCAGAGTGGCTTTGATGCGCGTTCGCAGACTCGACTCCTCCTCCACCACTTTTCTTACTCGGCCATGAGCCATCAACCACGTCCCTCCTTGGTGCTGGCACCTTCAGTAAATACTACGACGTATGTCTTCCAGAAATTCTGATGCATATACTGGTGCTAACGCGTCGGCCTGCCGGCCAGCGTGGTGACCACGACGACGACAACGACTACGTATGCTCCAATCCAACTGCCTCCACTGCCCCCGCAAACAGAGCCCAAGAACCCAAAGGATTATCCCTTACTACACGCAACCTTGCCTGGATCTCTGCGGAAGTTCTCACTTGTTTTTCCAGGAGGGACTCGCGCTACCTTTCGAGACGGTGAGAATGGCGAGGAGGAGATGCGGGAAGAAGAGCTCGCCGCGGGCGGGAACGGCTGGAGGGTGGTTAAACCAGAGGAAGCGGCAGCACAGAACAAGGTAGTCGGTCTCGTCGAGGCGGTCGAACGCTATGGCCGAAAGCGGTCGCACGGAGTCGACAACATGATGGAGGGAGTGGAACCGACGATGGACCGCGAGACGCATACCCCTCCTAGAAAGAAAGCAAGACCCGCCCATATACCTCCAATTACGACGATGAATGCCGCAGCACCGCCTTCCCCTCTCCCATCTCCCCATGGCTCACCCTCACCACAGGCCATCTGGCCTTCCGCGCCTCCAAGCGGTGCCTCGTCACCGCATCCCCAACCTCCACTTCAACCTGATCTCGCTCTTACAACCCTCCTGACCCTCCCATCACTATTGTCCCACTTTACAACTCTGCCGCAGCAATTACAGTCGCATTTCTTGCTGACTCTCCTACGGCATTCTCCATTACCGGTTCTGCGGACGCTGCATTCAGTCTTGACTCCGACTTTGGCCAGGGATTTCTTGACACTCCTTCCTCCGGAGCTTGTATCACACATCCTCAGTTTTCTCCCTTACTCGTCGCTTGCACGAGCTTCGCGGGTTTCAAAATCGTGGCGTGCTATTATTGATTCAGACCCAGTGCTCTGGAGAGACCTTCTCAAAAGCACAAAGACATGGTTTGGAGGTGATAGCGAGCGAACGTTCGCACGCTCCATTTACGCTCGTCGTTTGGTCGAAGCTCGCAAAATACCTCCTACTCTCCCCCTTCCTCATCCATATAAATCACTCTTCAAATCTCGACACCTTACTCGGAAGCGTTGGGTAACAAACGAGATGCCAAAGCATCATACATTCGCAGCTCACGGATCATCGGTCGTGACTTGTCTATTGCTTTCTCATGGGCGTATCATATCAGCCTCAGATGATCACTCGATACATGTTTATTCTCCGGTGACTGGCAAGCTTTTACAATCATTGGACGGTCACGATGGGGGCGTCTGGGCTTTAGCGGCTACCAAAGATACCCTCGTCAGCGGTTCCACTGATCGCACCGTTCGCATCTGGAACTTGGCCACGGGACGATGTACACATGTTTTTGCGGGGCACACGAGCACCGTTCGTTGCCTTGCTATCGTCAAGCCTGAAATCATCGAGAT
>JBBPNU010001055.1:0-11224 GCA_038091055.1 Leccinum angustisporum
CCCCCACCAGTCCCGCCACGACTCCCCCCGCCACGACTATCTCTATCACCCACACCCCCACCCCCAAGATGGACATCCCTCCGAGAGGGTGGTCCTCGTCCGCTGCTACACGTCCTTTGTCGGGTGATATTCAAATCAAACCCGACTGCGTGTTGTTCCGAAAACCTGCTGGCGGGGTTTCTCGAGACCTGGACTGGGCCGACGTCCTGATGACGGCGGAGTTGACCTCCAGAAATGAAACAATGGAACTCAGGTCGCAAATCGAATGCCGGGCGTTGGCGATGTTCGACGCACAGCCGAATAGGGCCTTTTGTTATTCTCTTTCCTTCCACGGTGGAAAATATCGTCTGTACATGTACGACCGCGCTGGCGGCGTGTACTCTCGCGAGTACGACCTACACGAATCCCCCCTGCCTCTCCTTCGTACCCTTTCTGCCGCGACATTCGCCCCTGCTTCATGGTTGGGGACGGATGATAGTACGTTCAAATGGCAAATCCACCCTCGCATCACTGTCGGTGACATACAATATTACATCAGAGCCAAGTGTTTCGCCAACAGCGGCATCCGAGGTCGAGCGACCACCGTCTGGTTCGTTTCGAAATCAATTCCGCCGGACAACGATTCGGATATTATATTCGCCGTCAAGGATTCGTGGGTTAACGTCGAGCGCCAATTATTGGAGGAGGAAATCCTCGATTCACTCAAGGATGTGGATTGTGTTCCAAAAGTGGTGAACGCTTGGACCGTCCGGCGGGGTGACCAGGACGACTCTACCTCGCTTCGCCGCCCTGAATCTTTCATGTCGCGCTTCAAAAATCGGAAGTGCGATCATCGCGTCCGTCGACGCCTTCTTATCACGCCTGCCGGGCGTCCGATCACGCACGCAGCAAACCCTCTGGAGGTCGCTACATGTTTGCTCGACCTCGTCGTCGGTAAGGATCCGTCTACTGTGGCAATGTGATTATTGATCGATCAGCAGCTCACAAAGAAATCTGGTCTCGTGGGATCTTGCATCGTGACGTCAGCATCAATAACGCGATGATGTACGAGGAAGTACTCCCCGATGGTACCGTTAGGGTACGGGGTTTGCTCATCGATTTCGATTACGCGATCAGAGTAAACGATGTGAATCGTAAGATTGGACCTGGAGTGAATACGGTGCGTCTAGTTGATCAACATTTCCGTCCGAGCATTTGTAACGTAGACTTATAGGGTACTGTCCCGTTCATGGCGATCGAAATTCTTCGCGCCGCCGACAATGAACCTGTCATGCACACCCCGGCGCATGATCTCGAATCATTCGTCTACCTCTTGTGTTGGATTATCATTATGTACGCCGGTCCGCGGAGCCAGATACGCGATACTTCGCCAAAAAAATTGTCGCTGGAGGGGTGGCACGAAGGTGGAGAGGATTTCGCTACTTTCGCCGCCATCAAAGAAGGCTGCATGTCGTCCGGCATCCACCTCAAGGATGTTACCCCGTATTTTCAGAGCCTCCGGCCATGTGCACTGGCCCTTTCTACGATCGTCCACGAACAACAACAATATGTTCGAAAACAAGCTCGTGATGAATGGATTACCCAGGCTAATTACCTCACGGGGTCCAAACGACCGCACTCCGAGGAACGTGGTGCTGAACCACTCACCCACGATGCCGTAATTGTAATTCTCCATCGGACATGCGAGGTCCTAAATAGAGGAACAGTTCCGGACGATACGGACTTATCACAGCCATATTACTACGCGAAGGATCACGCTACACCTTTACTTGGCGACTCCGAGTCGGAACCTCCAGTCGGAGGTCCTACCACTAGTGGTCTTAATCTTTTAGATTTCGGGGGTGGCCGATACTCGAAAAGGCGACGGATCAGGTATCGCAAAACAGGACCGTTGAACTAGGTACACGTGATTGGCTTTCTACGTATTATGTATACTTGCGTATTAGTGCGCACCGCGCACTTTGACTTAAATGGGCCGCCATTTTGTGGCAAGCGACGCTAAGCGGCGCCACGACAGCATGACTCTATTAAAGATGACTCTGTCCATAGTAGCAACCCGACACTTTGTGGCAAGCGACGCTAGCGCCGCGAAAGCATGACTCTCACCCGACACCACCCGTCGGACAGCCTCCGACATTCCCAGACAAATCGCGCACTTCGTATGATGTAACAGATACTTGGACGCCGATATAAGAAAGGTGCGTGGTCTCAATTCGGGTCCCATTTTCATCACGAGTCATCGTTCTGGGTCTCGCCCGGTGACTGAGTTCTGAATTCCCGTCGTGATGGGCCCCAAGCCTAAACTCAAGCCCATAGGTAGCGACGGAGACGACAATAGTGCTGAAGCACCGCGGAGGTCAACACGCAACGCTCGGGGTACAGGGGGCGCCGTGCGGCAGATGGAGCTCGTCGAGAGTCTTCAAGTAGCTCCGCGTGTGCCCCAGAACGCGGAAGCGCGTCGCATCAAGAACACGCTTGGCAACCAGCCCGAGAATATCCTCGCTCCTTCGAAGCCATCGCGAAAGAAAGCGAAAGGACCGGAGGTATGTCTAACTACGAGCAATCCAATCAGAAGCTCATCACACACGAAGATTCCCTATGTTGCTGAGGCACCTCCTTGTCCCGTTCTCCCGAGGAAGGAGTTTGCCACTTCGGTCGATTCGTTTGGGTTTTATCGTAGTAGAAAGTTTTCGCAGCACACTCAAGAAGACAGGTGATGAGTCCCCATCGTTCACAGACTACGTACTAATGACATTGTTATAGGCAACACCGCTCCGGCAGTCCGCAAGAAGAAGGCGATACTGGTAACGAGGACAGCGCGATTGAAGAACTCTCCAAGGGCGTTGTCGGTTTACATTCCGATGATCGTGAAGCGTTTGGCCCTCGACAAGACGAGGATGGTCAGCGATTAGGTACGGTACACGATGCAGGCACCTACTCGACACTGAGCCTGTTATTTAGCTCGCGTCGACGACTCTGATGACGAACAGGACATCGTAAGCAAAAAACGAAGCGTACGCCAACGAGGTAAGCGACATCTGTCGTATCGGTTTACATTACGATGATCGTGAAGCGTTTGACCCTCGAAAAGACGAGGATGGTCAGCGATCAGGTACGGTACACGGTGCAGGTAGCTACTCGACACTGAGCCTTTTTTCTAGCTCGCGCCGACGACTCTGATGACGAACATGACATCATAAGGAAAAAACGAAGTGTACGCCAACGAGGTAAGCGACATCTGTCGTATTTGAAACATACATTCAATGACTCAAACCTTCAGCAATGGACTCCGAGGATGAAGGCGCCGTCGATACCACAACCCCGGACGTCATGAACAAAAGGACTCCTGCACGCCGACGAGGTACGCGACATGTGTAGCATCCGCGACATTCGATCACCCAGACATCCAGTAGTGGATTCCGTGGATGATACCGCTATCAACAACGTTGTTTCTGATGAAGCGGCGTCCTCCGCCGCAGACGACGGTATGTACAGTGTTTCCTAATCTTTTTTCAATACTATTTCGAACCTTTAGAAGACGATTTCTCGCGCGGCTTACCGCTCTTCAAGACCGCACGTCCGAGCCCACCTTCGGGTGATCTTCCATTTTCAGAAGACGATGGTGATGACCCCAACAATCGACCTCACGCCTCGTTGCTTCCTCGCACGGCACGCTTTGGTGCTCTTCCTGGTAAGTCTTCAATTTTCCCGCACCGTCCAAAATCAATTGTCCTGGCAGGTAAACCGGGCCGCAACAAGAACGATCATACCCGCGGCTCGTCAGTTCATAAGACCGCGCATACTAGTGCTTCGGCCTTGGGGGCGACAGCCAAACAACACAGGAAGCGTGGCGAATATGAATCACTACAATCTCTCGACAGTGCCTCCGATCGTCCGCAAACAAAAGGTAACTTATTTTATTTTATTTTCTCGTCTTGAGTTGATTTTTGAATTCAATCGCAGCATCCAATCAAGCCCCAGCACGGCAATCTGTGCCGAAGTCGAATCAGTCCAAACGCCCTGCAAGTTCCCCGACCAATGTACAGCGCAAAGTTGCCAAGAAACCCTCGACAATCGCATCCCGTGGCCGTGGCGGAAGCAGTGCTGCTGGTCGTTCTCGACAGGTACCCGAGCCTCGCCACAACTCAGACAGTGACGCTTCCAATGATGTCCTCCTCGACCATCATCGCCGCAACGGTGTGCCGCGCGCTCCCGATCCCACCTATCTCGCATCCCTGGGGAACAAAACTCGGACGGACCGCGGTACTGGACGATCATCTGCCAATCAAGATGCCGATGACATCGGCGTTCAAAGCATTCTTTCCGCCGCGTCTCGCAGTGGCGGTAGTAAAGACCCGACAACCCTCAAGTTTTATGACGCGGTGTGGAGAGCGGTCCTCGCTAGGGCCAAAACACTTTCTCGTTTCGACGCTATCATCAACAATACGTTTCCCGAACGGCAGGCATACGTCAGTAAACGTGCCGTCGAGTTCATCACCCAGACCGTTGCCGAATTCCAGCAGGATGGAGTACAGCCGGACGATTCGATTCTGAAGAATCATCAGCATCACATGAATGACCTCGTTCGTCTGCATTCGTTACGCCGGTCTGTCCGCTAACCTCCATTGCAGTTATTTGAAGATCTCGGCACGTTTCGCTCCGACTTCAAAAAAGTCGCTCGACAGGTCGTCGCCAAGCACTGGGACTGGGAGCCGGGTGATTTCGACAGTCCCCAACAGTTGATGGAACACGTACTGGAGTTATACGCCGACATCATGGACGCAACGAAGTACGTTCACGGTGACGCTGACAACGAGGTATGTTTTGTTTTGTGATGAAAACTTCAAACGCTTCGAATTGTTTTAGGGAAAATACAACAACTTTTCGAGTGCAGCATTAAGGGACCTTTGCGTCACGGGCTACTATGTCAAATCATCGATCGCAACGTCGTTTCCAGACAGCTTCAGCAAGCGCCTACCTGCCGGCGCATTGGCCTTTGCTGCGACGGCAGTGAGTTATTCCGTTTGGTCCAAAATTAAATTGACTCGTTCTCAAGCTCACGGCTGCCGTTGATGAGTATTCAAGCGGTACATTCGTTGCTGCCAAATTTAGGCATGAAGAATACTCGCGAGTCCACGAACAATTTCTGGATATGATCGGTAAGATCGAGCAAGTCGCTCATCGCCTTCGAAGCCTGCGGGCAATATTGAAGAACATAGCTACTCAAGGGTGGTAAGTACGTCTCAATTATAGTTATATTTTGTCTGAACCAACTACAGTGCAAAGAACCCAGCGGTTGGTGCAGGTGCCGGGCAGACTGCAAACCGTAATGGGATGCGAAATTTGACAGCGCATCTGGATTAGATAGTACATGTTATGTAATGCTGTGTGTGGCAATGAATTCTTTCAAGTTGGTGTTACTTGTCCGTTACATGACGTCGTTGCAGAATTCCGTCTCGCCAAGATTGAGTACGCCGGCACAACCTCCTTCCTCTTCCTCCTCGACCGCTTCCTCGACTCCCTCCCTTCCCTCTCCCACTCCCACTCTCGACCTCACCAGCACCTCCCCGCGCCGGAACGGACGACGCGCTCACCGTCACCCTGCCCGCCACACCCTCTCTCTGTGCGGTGAGTGAGTCGGAATGGACACACGCGCATCCGGTAGTGTACAGTATTCAATATTTTGTACAGCCATACGTATGTTACAAAATACATCACTTGTTTTAAATTCGTAGAATGTTTGAACGGAAAAGAAAAGAAAAAAAGCTATCGTTACTGTACCGCGGTAGTAAGTGTACTCTGTACTACGGCTGTCTCGTCCCTCGACCACTGATCTATCCTCTAAACAATCGCTCGTCGACCGAACCTCTCCCTCCCCTCCCCTTCGCCCCGGTAGTCCCCCCGCCGTCCTCTGCATCCCAGTCCCACCTCCACTGCTCGCCACTCTTCTCTCGACATTTCCCGCTCACCCTCCCCTTCTCTCACATTCGTATCCTCTAATAACGACGCACTCTCCCTCGCTCCACTCTCCCCCACGCTCTCCACTCAATCTTCGGTCCATCTTGCGACTTCCATCGCTCTCAGAGATAACAGACCAGATGAGTGTTCCGGAATATCTTCCCTTCAACTCCTCAGCCCATCCGCTATGGACAGAACTGCACATCGCAGGAGACATTCCGTCTCGACAAGATGGAGCACGCCGCCCACAACCCCCTTCCTCGACTCCCTTCCTCCCACTCCCACTCCCACTCCCACTCCCACTCCCACTCCCACTCCCACTCTCGACCTCACCAGCACCTCCCCGCGCCGGAACGGACGACGAGGTGACGCCGACTGACGACACGAGATGAGGGTAACACGAAGGTGAGCACTCCGAACGGACGCGCAGGCAAACCTCCCCTCTCTCGCCCTCGGTCTCGGTCTCGGTCTCCATCTCTCTCTCTGTGCTCTGCATGTCCGAACGGGCGCGCGCGCCTCCTCCCCCTCCATTGGTCTCGGTCTCCATCTCCCGCCCTCTCCATCTCCCGCCCCCTCTCTGCGCACCGCGTCCGAACGGACCTGCACCCTCCCCTGCTACTAGCCTGACGCTCGCCTCTCACATTCACCGAGACTCTGATTCGTCCAAATTTAAGGAGCCTTTTCCGCAGAAAAAAATACTCTTCCTTTGACGAATCCTTGCCTCCATCCTTCTCCCGAAGCCCGTTCTCCGAATCCTCCCCTTCTGGATGACTCACCACCCGACCTCGGCCCATTCTCGTTTGACCCGAATCAGCTTGCGAGCCTTTTGGATCCAAAGGACTTGGATTCGGTCCAAAATGTGGGAGGTATATCCAGCATCCTCGATGGCCTTGGCACTCACGCTACCCGTGGCTTGCTTCTGGATGTAACCGACCATGGTGGTCCTCCGTCTCATGCTGAGCCGGGTGCTGGCGAAGGCGCTTCTCAAAGACACGATCGTCGTGTGGATAAGCGCTTTGCGACCACATCAGATCACATCCAGCTTCGCCCATCTTCTGCCGCAGGCGGTAATCATGTGCGCAGTACGCTTGACCCTCACACCGCCTCGTTGGCAGACCGTAAGGCCGTATACGGCGAAAATATTATATTCTACCACAACGCCCGACAATGTCTCTCCTTGCCCTCATGTGGCATACACTCAAGGACAAGGTCATAGTATGTCCATTTTGCGCTTTTCACAATTACCTGTTTCTTCATATTTATTCCTAGGTCATGTTGTCTATGGCTGTTGCTGTTGTAGTATCGCTGGCGCTTGGCTTGTTTCAGGATTTTGGGACATCGCTTCCCGCTGGTAATCCGCCCGTCGACTGGGTCGAAGGTGTTGCGATCATCATCGCAATTCTGATTGTCGTAAGTCGTCTCCGTGTTTCGTTTGTCTCCACTCTTCACTGCGACCCAGGTCATCGTTGGCTCTCTTAACGACTGCCAAAAGGAACGCCAGTTCGAGGCGCTCAATCAAAAGAAGGAAGAGTCTATCAATGTGACCGCCGTTGTCGTTACGTATGTGACGGCCATCATTTCGACTTCAGAAACTTCAGCCTTGTCGGCCGTGCAACTGCTTTGGATCAATATCATCATGGACACATTTGCCGCTATTGCCCTTGCTACTGATCCTGCATCCCCTGTCCTTCTTGACAGAAAGCCAGATAAGCTCACTGCTCCGCTGTTTACTGTCAACATGCACAAGCAAATATTGTTGCAATCGGCATATCAAATCGCCATCACACTGGTGGTCTTCAAATTCTCGGCCTCGAGGATACTTCGACCAATAACACGATCGTGCAAACCGTGGTGTTCAACATCTTCGTGTTTGCACAAATTTTCAATTCTCTTAATTCGAGACGACTTGACCGCAAGCTCAACATCTTCGAGGGCCTACTGAGAAACAGGTACTTCATTGTGGTCACACTCATTTGTAACTCGCTATCCCGCGTCTTTGTTATTTCAGCGTTTAATAATTGTTTTTCCTGCAGAGATCGTCGTTCAAATTCTCGTGGTGTTCGTTGGCAGCTCCGCCTTCCAGGTCACACGCATTGGGGGAACAGAGTGGGGTATTTCGCTTGCCCTCGGTGTTGTGTCAATTCCGTTGGGTGCTCTCATTCGCCTTTTACCCAATAAGCCCTTCGAACGCATGCTCGTCTTCTTGAGGCCTCTTCCGGGCCCAGAAGGATTGCCCACTATCAAACCGGACGCAGAATAGAACGAGGCCATTGAGCTTGTCCGCGAAAATTTGGCGACCTTTGCAAATCTTCGTGGTGGCCGTCTGCGTTCGTCGTCATTTGTATGGAAGAGTCGTTCGGCACGTGTCCCGGATGAGCGTAAAGTTCCATTGTTCGTCGTGTTCCTTGTCAATCTCGTCTGCTTGCTAACGCTTCACGATTAAACAAAGGTCTTCGATCGTGACCATGGTTCCGACTTTGATAGCATCTTCTATCGGTGCAGGTTGGGCACCGCAGACCCATGGCACGCTCTCAGACCCAGCAAGGTATGACCCCTCAAGGTCATCAGCGGCGCTCTGGGAGGGCCGGTTCCAGATTCACCCCGACACGAAAACGGACGACCCAATTTTGATGAAATGGGGTGGCAAGAGTCGCATGCGGTCCTCGCCGCCGCCCGTCTGACAGTCGCTGCGCAGTGTCTTTCGCGCACCACATATGTAAATCCTATCATGAACGACTGCCACGTCACTCGTACGACCTAAATATTAAGGACATAACGATGCGATCATCACCATGGGGCTTGTTCCCTGCGGTGTGTCGTTCGACACGGATACAAGGATCAATTTTCTCTTTGCATGTGGTTTTACGCGAAACCGTTCTCCGCACATATTTTATCCGTTATCATAAACCTGCCTCGCCGCTGGTAACTTTATTTACCTCCGCAATAGACACTCGCACCCCGGGGGTACGCGATCGCCAGCGTGCATCGCCGGCACTGAGGCAGCCAAAGATGCGTCCGACGTCATCCTAATGGATGTCAATTTCTCGTCCATTGTCAAAGCCATCATGCCCTCGACCTCCCTTCCCTCTCTCTCCCCTCCCCTCCCCCACCTCGTCTCCATGTCCCGCCCTCGACCTCACCAGCACACCCTTCCCTCACCCTCACCCTCTGCGCTCAGTGCGCCGGAAAGGAAGACGACGCGACGACAGCGACGCCACAGCAGGCAGGCGAGGCAAGGCGAAGGTGAGCATCTCCTCCCTCTCCCTCTCCCGCGATCTCACCCTCACCCTCAGCGCGCCGGAACGGACGACGACGCGACGACAGCGACGCCACGGCAGGGAGACGAGGGCACGACGAAGTTAGGCTGGTACCGCGACGATGATGACGACATCGCGTCACGGTGAAACAACGAGGATGGGAAGGACGGGGAGACGGCAGGTAGTCAGTGACGACGAGGACGACGAGGACGGGGAGGCATCAGTGACACCGCACATGGCGGTGTTGCAAACGACATCGCGTCGCGGCGAAAACGACCGGGACGGGGAGGACGGGGAGACGGCACCAACGTGAGTCCTTGTCGTTACGTCTGTGACGGACATCATTTCGTCTTCGTAACGGACGCGGACGGGCACGGGCATGCGCCCTCGACCTATTTCCCTCTCTAGTGGAGGCAGCAACATCTCGATGCGAAATCTTTGTGACGTCCTTGAAGGCCCTCGCCCTATCGCGATAATGTGAGTAACACTTCTTGTTTAAAATCACATCCTTATCAATTTGTCCTTGGCCGCTCCAGGTGCGCTTGGAGCAAATCCGGTGCTTGAAGGTCGAAAAAAACGATCTCGAAGACACGGTCCAGTCCCTATGCGCACGGGACTCCCGCCAAAGTATGCTTATTATCTATATGACTCCGCTGTGCTGATATTCGTTTCCTCCAGACTCTCGAGAACATTGTTCAAGAACTACGTAACCAACTTGCTACATGCGACCGGGAAAAGGTAGAACTGAACGAAATGATCAAATCCCTCCATGCGCAGAACGAAACTTCAAGTGCGTTCTCTCCGCCTTCCACCCAACTTCGTTAATACTCCCATCATTAGATCGCAAAATCATCCGCGACGACGACACGCCCGCCACACCCTCTTTCTGTACGCTGAGTGAGTCTGAATTGACACGGACACCGCAACGACGACAACCTGACCTCCCTGACACCATGACGAGGACGGCGAGGACGACGGGTTTGCGAGACACTGCGAGTCCGCAACGACGACGATAACGACGAGGATGGTAAGCTGGTACCGCGACGATGACGACGACATCGCGTCACGGTGAAATAACGAGGACGGGAAGGACGGGGAGACATCAGCGACACCGCGACGACGACGACACGGCGGTGTTGCAAACGACATCGCGTCGCGGCGAAAACGATCAGGACGGGGAGGACGGGGAGGACGGCGGCACGGCGTCAGCGATACCGCGGACCGTGACGACAACAACAACGACGTACGGCGTCACGGCGAGAAGAAGAGGACATGGCACCGCGACAACGTGAGTCCGCGACGACGACGACACGCCCGCCACACCCTCTCCCTGTACGCTAAGTGGGTCCGAATTGACACGGACACCGCAACGACGACGACCTGATTTCCCTGACAGCATGACGAGGACGACGAGGACGACGGGGCGAGACACTGCGAGTCCGCAATGACGACGATAACAACTAGGATGGGAGGATGGGGAGACAGGACAGCATCATGGGACTCACGGCGAAACGAGGACTCGGAGGACGGCGAGACGGCATACCGATATTTCGTACAGACTAGTATGTAGATTACAAAATAAATCACTTTCGAATGGAAAAGAAAAGCAAATGTAAAGGCTGTAATGTTCTGTGACAGGCCCGGGGGAGGCCCGCCGGTACTGCCGGGCCACTCTCTTTCAGTTAGTGCCAACTTCCTGACTCGGAAGTGACTTCAATGAAATTCAGAAGTCTACAAAACTGGTACTCTACTAGAAAGGTTGTAAAATGATCACCATGATCAGCTGGGTGTCTGGAATGGTCTGGAATTCTGGTACAGCTGGGTTGGAAACCTGGAATGGTCTGGAATAACTGGGAAACTGGAAGAGAAAAGCTAGTTTGCTGATGCAGCGAATAACCAGCCATCCAGCTTAGCACAGGAAAGGTTGCGACGCCCTAATCGCAGGCTACCATTACGTTTCCGGGATACGCTGCCAGAAAACCTCCCATCACTTCCTCCTCCAGAAATCT
>JBBPNU010001056.1:0-11214 GCA_038091055.1 Leccinum angustisporum
CCCTGGAATTTCCTTTTCCATTCACCAGCATCCTCATCATCTCCACTAGCAGTCATTTGGACGAGTAGTCTAACGCGCACAAATTGAACGTTGCAATCAACCTCGTCGATGCCAGCACTGGTACATTCAACAATGTCCTTAAATCCCTTCATCACTCAGGCGACTTGACCTCAGCATGTCCTACTAATATGTCGCCGTCGCTCGCTTGATTTAGGTTTTACACGAGTCAAGAGCCAAGTACAATGCATAATGGAGAAATCATGTCATATGTTGAAGCAGTGCATTATATAGTACACGGTATACAACCAGTATGTCGTCTGGTCCTCAGCAATCAAAATGCGACTGACGCGGAATCAATCGATTGCCTTTCTGGGACGTTTTCGTCTCAGTTCTCATGATGAAGGGTCTTTAAAAGGTAACATGAAACGTAGCAGGGGGCAAAGTGAGTCTCGCCATTGAATGTGTGAAGAGGTTGTTTTTGCTCCAGTGGTACTACACCTATCATTTCTCTGGCCAGCCGTATCTCGAGGCTCTTGCCAGCCTTCGACTCGCTCGCTGAAATGATCTCCGTCAACGGTTGCGGCGTTATCATCTTTGAACGAAATGACACGGACGGCAGGCGCGGCGATCGTGATGGCCTCTCGGACGATGGGCATGGGTGGCGCGCGCGTAAAGGTGTGGATGTGGAGAAGCATGCGCGAGACACTGTGTGCGGCGCGTGCGCGAAGGCCGTCTCGTTGGATGACGGCGGCGATGTAGTCTAGGAGAGGGTCGTGCGCGGGAGGGATGAACATCTCGGCTGGAGCCTGAGCACTCTCCTAAACGACGGGCTGGGCTAGCTGGGTGGTACGCAGAGACGATGGGGGGGAGCTAGGCTTGGGAGCAAGTCCGAGGGTCGAGCCAAGGAGGGCGTTGAGCATGTCGGCCGACTTTGTGAGCGTGTGGTCGTCGTTGGACGATTTGGTGAAAGCATGTCGGACGGAGACGCAAGCGGGATTTTGTAATGCGTCAAAGAATCGGAGGTGGTAGTGTGGGAACAGCATTTCCTCTTTTGGGACGTTTGTGGCATGCCCCATGACGACGCCGCCTCACGCGCGCGCTTGCTAGTAACTGGGCCCCCAGTGGCATGGCTGCACTAGGCAAGTCTACGGTAGCTCATTCGATCGCACTGATCTGTATGACGGGCTAGAGTAACTAGGGTCGTCGTATCGCTTCTCCAGCACTGACGTCGCAAGGCGGAACCCCAAAACATCATCTCGGTGTTCCCGAATCCCGAATCCCCTTGCGCGCGCCCACGCTCCGATGAACAACAGAGGGCGTTCTCGTCGCCAAAAAAGACGTCAACGCGCCCAACCTCGAGGTCATCGATATCACGGCGATGCGGAACCTGACCTCCAAAAGGGCTCGTCAAAACCCAGTTTTCATGGCAGAGGTACGTCGTCATCCAATTCATCATGGATGGTGGTGCTTGTTCACACTGCGTGAATCGTGTCATTTGCATACACTAGGTTGCACCTCCCCAACGAGATCGTCCTTGTCACGCACAAGAAACTCATAGTACCGTGACGGGGGGCTTGGCTATACCTTTTTTCTCTTATCCACCGTCCCTAGAAAAACGCGTGTATGAATATGTTGCATACGGTCTATTCTATACTATATGCTATGGAATTTCGTACATCTCTGCGTACCACACGGGTTGGCGCGATGGGGTCTTTGACCAAAATAATATTCGACTACATGGCAGACAGCGCCGTTCCCTCGTTTGCTTCAATGATCTGTTTTGAGGAAGTTAGATTAGAATTCCCAAACAAAAGAGAGTGAATAAACGGCACTAATTTGATCTTGCTGCAGTCCGTCGAACCGCTAACTCTGGCTTGCACGATCACTAGCTTGTCGAATATACCGGGCACCTCAGGATCGTCCAACGACTTCACTGTGTCGGCCTTATGATCGGCGGGGAGATCTAACCTACCTTCGACGTACGGATAGCTCCGCAGCTGCTCTGCGAGGTCCATCAACCTCCACGACTCAAGATATCCCCCCGGGCCGAAATGCATCGACGAACATCATGATCTCGATCGCATCATCATGTTCAGAAGATAGGGCGTCAGCAACGTGCCCGATCCGTCGTGAGCCTATGATACGTGCCTGAACCGGGGTTTTCTCGCTGCAAGATCACGTTCATGCTCGTCGTCCTGGAAGAGCGTGTGCAGCGTGCTCACGAGCGAGGCCGTGCACCACACCAGGCTCTGCACGGGCAGGAGATTAGTTGAATGGGCAAGTAAAAGAGCCGAGTGGGTGAGAAACAATAACAGTAGATGACAGCTAAATCAGTCGGTTGATTCATTATGCACGAACGAATGTGAGGACAGGGGACGAGTGAGGGCGTGCAGCAGCGACCGCACAACACAATTGTGCGTATTGCGCCGTCGCTGCACGGTGACGGCGAGGGCGAGGACGGGAGGAGGATGGGAGGAAAGCAGGGGGAGCACGAGGATGAGGAGGATGGGGATGGGGATGGGGATGGGGACGGGGACGAAGGCGAGGATGGGATCCCCTGGGGATGCGGATGGGAAGGAGGGAGGACGAGTGTGTGCAGCAGCGACTGCACAACGCACGCACGCGGCGTCGTCGATGTCGTCGAGACGGCGTGTCCCGCGTGTGCACAGAAAGCATGCCATCCGCCGTATGCGCTTGACCAGGGAGAGGGTTTGGGAAGTGGTGACGGCGTCATCGATGGCGTCGCCGTCGTCGTCCTGTCATGGCGCGTCGTCGAGACTGGCACGTTCGTATCGTAGTACGTAGAAAATGGCCATGTGAAGCATGCGTTCACATCCAGCCAGTGGTCAAGCGCATACGGCGGATGGCATGCTTTCAAGTTGGAGATGCCACTCGCGCTCTTACTAATCAAGCCTTGGACGCGTTCATGACTTGAAAGTTGGCATTCTAGGTTGTCCCACACAGCGCCGCTTTTGCACATTGAATGGCCTGGCTCAGCGGCGACAGCTTTGAAATCGCAATCTATAATGACTTGGCGACCAACCCACGGCGAACAGGTAGTATTTATCGAACGAGACGACCCCGCGGTGTCCCATGCGGCTACCGGTAACCCTGCTGGATGGTCACGCGTCACGTTGGAGCCATGCCCCCCGAGAAGACTAGCAATGCTGCTGCTCCCAACGATCACGCGTCACCTGCACCGCAACAACCGCGTCGAGGCTAACATGTCACTTCAGAAACTTCGCCAATAGGCAATCAAGGTACGCCATTACTTCATCCCATGCACCGTGAGCGCCAGACTTGCAGCGGAGCAGAACATGAGGACGATCTTAATATTGACCTACCACCATACACTGGTACTTTATCTCGCGTGAGCCTATATGTACTATACTGATTCGACTATGCTTTTTAGATCAATTCTGTAAGCTTCGGTTACTACCTCTGTTTGAATGACACTAATTCTCAGCTTGAAGAGCACATTATTAACCTGTCGCTCCCACTTAATGCCAACTTGCCTCAAACTCAACGTGTTGTGCAAGGGTTGGGTACATAACCTGTTGCAGCAGTAGCCTGTTCCCAAGAGGTGTCGGCTTCATCTGAAAATCCACTGCTCGTCAGTTTCACAATATACACGGTGAATAACTTGAAACAAATTGAATGATTTCACACTAGAGTGGTATCAAGATCCCGAAGTAGAAATAGAGACGGAGGACGAGCGTGAGTGTTGCGTTACCATACTCTATCTTCTTCCCTCATCCTGACTTCGTAGGGCGAGACCGCTTACTTATGGAGAACGAGGATTCTGTTCAGGCTGTGCAATGCTTGGCACGTGGATTCCTAGTTCGAAAGGCGCTGGCCACCCAACACGCGGGGGTGCTATAGAGGCGCGTCCGTTCCTTATACCGCCTCGTGCCATGATCACTAGTACGGTCAGTTCCCTTCTGATTTCGAACACGTTATTTTGGGAATGGCGGTATGTACGCCTCGCCTATCTTATTTGTCACACATCTCGCTCGTTCTTGGAGAGATGCTCTCCAGAAAGCCTTATCTAGGCCGTTCACGTGGGCTCGTCGTCGCGTTCGACGTCGGTACCACCTTCAGCGGCGTCTCGTACGCTATCCTGGATCCACTGGCAGGCGAAGTCCCAAAGATTCAAGGCGTCACGAGGTTCCTTGCATCCCCTCTTCCTCCCCCCTCCCTCGTGCCAAATCATCTCCCGCGCTTGACGGCTGATGGCGCTCGGGCCAAAACCAGCGACCCGCCTTTCTGCATGCCTTGTTTCTGTGTATCTTGGTATCTTTCATCATGCACGTACGTTCTTCGGACCAGTGGGTGGTTTGTCTTATCTCATTCTAACAGCGACCGAGTGCCAGGTTGCACCAGGCACAAACACTCTTCCGCTAATAGTGTCCGAGTCATCGTTGGAAATTGTGTGTATACGGGGCCACGGCGTAAAAGATCTCATGATTTACGGATCCACAGATCAAACGTCCTACAGATCAGTGACCCCATCCCCCCGGGCCCGTTCGATATTACCTCTAGGCTCTCGCGAATCTGCAACTCGAGATCCAAGCCGGTAAGATTGCATCTCGAGGCCTTCGGACCGCGTGCCTAAAGAACTGGAGTTGCTTCTCAACATCCTTCTGTTGTCCAAAACCAGGGTGTGGAACCAGTTCGAGGTTCTTACTGTTCCTGACTATTGGCCACAGCGAGGCGAGCATGATATCGAACAAGAAATTTCATTCAAAAGTATGTAAAAACTGTTTTCGATGATTCATGCGGCTATGTGATTCCCTGCATAACCATCAATTTATAGGTAAACAATTGTCATTCCAATGAATGATCATAGTAGACCAATCGTGGCATCAGAGAAGATTTTTTTCTCAGGGTGTGGTACAAGAGAAGAGAAGAAGGTAAAAAGAATTCATGATCGGGAGTGACGACAGTGTTGACCCTGTACAGTGCCGTGTGCGATGAACCGACAAAGAAGAGAAGTAAGTCAGCTGAAACAGACCACGTCGTTGACTGCAGACTAAGGATGAATCAAGTGCCCTTGAGCAATCCAGGATGAACTATTACCATTGGTTTGATTCCTAATTTAAGGAGGCCTCAAAGTGGTATCCGTGCGCATTCCTAATGCCTCTCCAGTCTGAAATGCTGACCAGTGACCAGCCTCCATTTTCCCTCCCTTATGTCATCCAAAACTGTGTCCTCAGTGGACTCTCTGGTTGTACTCTGCTCACATGATGTCTGTCTTGCAAATGGGTTCCCCTACTGCCAGCCTTGTTTTGTGAGTTATGGGTGTGTTATTTCATCTGAATTTACAAACCACATCTCAGTTCTCTTCTCCCTTCAGCCATTACTATCGCTGCAGGGTCCACAACCCAGACTGTGACAGATATCAGTGCAGTCGTGCTCAGTAAACCTGTCACTGTCATCTAGCCAATCTCGGCACCACCGACAATTCAATTGTAGATTCCACAGAAAGGTACATGTTCATCAGCGCGCAGAGAATTCCATGCCCAGACAAGCAAAGGGTGAAAGAGGGCTCACATCACCTGAAAATAAATGTTTCATTAAAATGACCAAAACTACTGTGATCAATATTGAGTTTAATAATATACCATCAAGCTTGTTTCTTCATTTTTTGGAAAATAGAGAATGCAGTAGAGACCATTTGTGGACTATTCTCTGCAAATCTGATAACAGTCAAACTGTTGCACTGTTCCCAACCCAGTACTCTCTTTCAGGGAAAACAAATGCAGATGATCTGTCCTGCATAATCTTTCAGTACCATGTGCACTGGCACTATATACACTCATGAATACATCCAGGTGTGAATGAATGCATGGAACATGTGATAATTAAATGGAGAAATGATGGACAACCGTTGATAAGGGATGACAAGAATAACTACAAGCAGAGAAGAAGTAAATTTGATGAACAATAGAATCATTAAGCTCAGAAGGATAAGTGACTGAAACATTAACATTTGAAAAAACTAGCCAGTGATGTTATTGATTCAAATAAATCATGTAACTAGTATGACAATATGTATAATGAAAGGGAAAACAATAATATAATAACATACATTTCGAATAAACTGAATAGATTAGCAGCTGCATAAATGAATGCAATCTGAAACATTTGACAGAGACATAAAAAGCATGAAGAATGTCAACACCATGATGGTTTGACATCTAGAAGATATTTTCTGTGACTACAACAATGTGATCAGATAACAGTTGTGAACCAGCATCATCACAATCAAATAACTGACATCCTGCCATCACAGGGAAAGGAATGGGAAATGAGCATAGATGTAACCATGCCATCATTACAAGCCAAGAACTTACAGCCTGGTGAGGATATATCCAAACATAACATCATCACAAGCCCAGAACATACATTCTGCAAGAAGACAAAAATAAAAAAATTAGTGAACATGGATACAATCATGTTGTCATCACAAGCAAGCAACTTACATCCTGCCAGCAGACAGAAAATAAAGGAGGAGTGACCATAGATGCAACCATACCATATGACAAGTCAGTAACTTATAGCCTGATAGCAAACATAAAATGAAAAAGCAGTGAGCATGAATGCAACAATACTGGCACAAGACAGCAACTTATATGCTGCCAGTAGATTAAAAATGACTGAGAAAAATGTAACCATACCATCATCACTAGTCAACTCATATGCTATCAGCAGATAACAAATAACAGAGCAGTGAAATTAGATTATAGAGGAGCAGTTAGCATGGATGCATATCATTGTCACAAGCCAGCAACTTACAGCCTGCCCACATCCAGGAAATTCCAGAGCAGTGAGCATGGATCTAACTATATCATCATAAGCCGATCACTTATATCCTTCCAGGAGACAGACAATGCAGGAACATTGAGCATATGTGTAAACTGATTAGTACCTTTAATCATCATTCTCAGATGCTATATAGCTTCTCAGATTTGATGAGCTGCTCACCTCCAATATACTATATGCATTTCTTTGGTCAGAATGTCATTCCCTGCAGACTGCAGTATACTCACTGGCATATGATTTCTTTTTTCAAATATTTCATTTGCCCTCTCTGGAGATCATGCAGTCTGTCAATTTTAGTGAAGATAGCAACACAGCTCCAATGTCATAAATTCTTCTTACTACCTTTTCCTGTAGTACCACAGTCAGAGAAAAAAAATCACCCCTGATGCCACAATTGAATCCAGCACCTGATTTCATTAGAACATCTATAAATCTGTGGCCATGCATGGAACAGCATGCAAGGGATCTTTGAGTTTCATATTCTCTGCACATTGACCAATGAAGGACTGAACTTCAAGTTTCTTGAGTTCATACCTGCCCCCAGCCTCAAACCCACAGGAATCATGGAAAAACAAAGTTGGGATTGCTTTTGAATGTTATTCTGTGCTCGATATCATGTTCACCTCACTGTGGCTGGTAGTCAGGAAATTCTGGTAAGAGCATATAACTTCCACTACACACACAGTGACACACCCCGAGGTGCCCTCTATAGTATTGATCTTACATGGTGTCCAGATCAGCAGACTGCACTCACAAATGAGATTAATTTATCAAGCTTACCTCTCGATCACTAAAAATAATCTGGAAAACTCTCTGGAGCAGAAGCATTGGCTCGTCCGATTAACTTCTCAACGACTCAAGGATGTTGCGCAGCTACTCCAGTCTGTGGACAAGTTGGTCCAAAGCCTCCATATATGTCATTACAGTCATCTTCCTTTCTGCCCTAAGGAACACACCACACATCTTGACGACACGTTTCGGAGCAGCGCAGATGAACGATTTATTCCAAGCTTCCGATGACGAGGATGTCAGCAAGTTCGTGAGACGAGCACTGGCACAACGTCACGCACGAGAGAGAACCACAGCAACCGCAGCGGAATACTATTCACGCCCGTCACCGACAACGACTCGCCGTCCGCGCTCACCCGCATCTCCTCTCCGTCATCCGGCCCGTCGAGCAATGCAACCCGAGCATTGCGTGTTGTCCTCTCCGGGGACTGGGACAGATAGATCCCAACCCTTCTCGTTCCAGTTCACCGGTCGTGATAACACAGTCAACGTCCCGCGTCGAATGTATGTCGTTATAAAATTCTTGGCGCGACGCTTCGAGTTTTTTATCGTAACAGGGCATCACAGTAACATGGCGAATCTGATCGGGTCTGCGTGTGCGACAAAATATCAGTAAAAGTCAACTACCTCTGGCAGATACCAATACAGACTGTTTCCCCCAAACACTGCCTAGCCACGACTTGACCAACGTCCCCATGATTTGCTGGGGACTCTTCGTCCGGGAGATGAAAGGTATCATTTCGGAACGGGTCTTTTCAGCGTAACAGATCCATCCAGGACATGCGCTCGCCAACATCGGCAGTTTATCGCTGCGTTTGCGTTCCCAAAACTAAAACTCCTATGTATGCTCGTTGAGGTGCGGATAGACAATACCGGGACCTTGTGGGCCGATGAACTCGCGACCGGATTTTCCTCAAAGAACTTGAGAACCTCCGTGTGCGACTGGAGTGTGATCAGGACCGATTCGGCGGACGTAATGCATCCGCTGTGAAACATATGAGCTGGGCGGTGGATGTGCGAGAGCCGGATATGACCTGCCTACATGCAAGGCAATCGTTAAGGCTGATTTGCGCTTGTTGTAATTTGCGCCCCTGCGGTTTGGACGGGGCTGCGTCCTGTACGGAGGGGGTGGACAAGACTTCGTAGTAAGATCTGGAAGAGTCGATTAGAATCTCCAGGACACTTTATGAGCGGAGAATGGGGTGAGGAAGAGTACATACAGATGTGGATCCGGTCGGGGGGATTGAGCCATTCGACTGGCTTGATATACGTTTGTGAAGGCGTGATGAAGTCGTTGACGTTTAGTGTCTGTACTGGTGGTCTGAGATCCGAAGGGCACGTATCATTCGCCTGATCACTCACCAGAGCACCTGAGAACGACATCGCCGGTTCCTTGAGAAGCACGACGTGACCTGAAATCAGTACCGTTAGTCAGATTACAGTGACTCGGAGGTGGTGTGGATGGACGAGGAGGATGCGAAAAATGCTACCCAACAGAAGTCTGAAGAGTTAGTAGGGAATGAGACCAACCGCTCGAAGAACTCGCCTGGGAACGTGCCCACCTCCCCTCTCGCATTCTTACCCTGCCACCAACTCTCCCCTACTTCCTCAATCTCAGGGTCCGCTCGCCTTGGTGGAACGGGATCTCGTTGTCTTCGACCACTTCGTAGCTGACCCGGTTATACAGATTGGTTACGTCCTGTCGTGCCGTGGCCGTGTTTGGTCGCGCCGGAGGTTGCATCGGGTGCATCGGGTGTTTGACTGGATCACGAAAAAGAATGAACACACACGATCAGCAAGACCCCACAACCAAGCAGCCGACGACCCAATGACTCACTCAAACATCGCGACAGCGACTTCCTTGGTTGGCGGTTGTGTGCCCAGAGATCCGAATTGCGCGATTGGCAAGGGTGGAGCCTGAGGTGGCGGGTTGAGGAGATGGAACGGAAAATGAAATTACATAATTAATTTCAGTTAAACTATGTACTATGTCGTCGGGATCGGAACGGAACGGAAAGCACGCGGCAGCGCTGGAGCATAATATAATAGATGTCACGGTACTAAGTACTAGTACAACATATTTACTACTACCTACAGTACACTGGCACGTCTGTACGGAACTGTGGCACTACGGCAACTCGGCAAGGTCGCGTCGTGCTGATCTGTGAGACATACAGATCCAAGAAGTAACTCGTAATCTTTGAGCGAATTGATCACATTCGTTTTTGGCATCGCGAGCTTGTGAGCGCGGCACTCGTCGAGGAAGTCAGAGAACATCTAAAATATACTCAGATCAGAAGAGAAATGTACTACAAATAGAAAGTGCAGACCTCGATGGTGTCCAGTGGGCCGCCGGCGCTCTCAGGGCGGAATTGCACACCCCAAACCTTCCTACCCGAGTCTGCGGTCGACTTGATACCATCGACTGACGAATCATTGCAATGGCTCCCATCCCGCTGGGAATGGGTCAGTTAATGTGAGCGCATACTGGTGGTTGTGGCTATAAAGTCCCCGAATGAGTCACCCCGTACGATGAGATCCCTCAAATACCCACCTCGTCACGTAAACTCGACTAGCTTTGATAGAACCCGCAGACGCCAAAGCGAGGACGGGTTGGTTGTGTCCACGGTTCCCAAAAGTCATGTGGTACGCATCTAGACCAACAGCCATACCGATGATTGGTGAACCATACAAATCCCGAAGATAGGCTTATCCCACTCCTGAATCGTCTTCTTGAGTTTCAAAGCGGCATCCATGCAATACGGTCACCAGGAGCGTTGGTAAGGAAGAGACCATCGTACTGGTCACGGATGGAGTTGAAGTCAAAGTTTTAGTCACTGCAGCGTTTCGACGGACGAGGGAACGGCTTCGCTTTAACACCATTATGAGTCGAGAACGGCAATTCGCAATTCGCCTGAGGAAATATAGTGGTATTTGAAATTTATGCGGAGACTTGGTGGCCAAGAGTTGTTCCTTGGCGGCCGCAAAAAGTCGGTCGTCTGTTGTCCGAACATAGTTTGATACCGGCCCCTTGCGTATCGTGCCCTTCTTGCGCAACTGTCCGCAGGACTTGCTCGACGGTCGAGAGAGTGGTATGTGACTAAGCAGAGTCACTCTCTTCTCCATCCTTTTCCTCTGCTTCCTCCGCTGCCTCCTCCTCCTCCTCCTCTTCAGCATCAGCTGCTCCCGTGCTGCTTACATTTCCAGATACAACTTCAAAGCTGTCTTCACTGCTTTCCCTAGGACTCTGTACTCGCGACGATGATACGGACAAAACATCCAACGCAGATGTCTCCCTGGGTGGAGCAAGCGTGAGCTGCGATGATGCTAGTGTCTTGGCAGAAGTCCGCGTCTCCTTTGCGTCACCGCCAGAAACTGACTCGTCTTCGTCGTCCTCCCAAGTAAAGAATCCGCAGTCGCTATTCGGGAGGAGGATGTGTTGGACAGAGTCGTGTGAGATTACAATGAATAACCTACCTTGCAGCAGTGCCTTCCGCCTGTTTTCCTCCGTCTCGATCTGGTGCACCCGGAAGAAGTACCTGACCCAGAAGATCTCTTCAGGGTACTAGAGCCCGGGATTAACTTAGTCAGTTTCCCGAG
>JBBPNU010001057.1:0-11205 GCA_038091055.1 Leccinum angustisporum
TGACTGGACTCCGGGCCGTGGGTGTCACGTTTCCGCCGAATGCGCTGCTCCTCTCGTATGAATCCTAGGAATAGATTACGGAGGACCCATTTGCCAATGTTGACTTTTGGCCTTGTATTAGTATGAAATCTTTGCCAGTTTACTTTGCGAACGTACCTCTGAGCTCGTCGTTGAGATGTTTGTCATGATCAAATCCTGCTTCATCCGCATAAATTTCTGCTTCGAAGCATCGTTCATTGATGTTCACGGTGAGGACCCCAGTCTTCGTGTCAACGGACGACCACGCAGACACGACAGCCTCTCCTTCGATACGTTCCCTGACTGCCTCGAGGGCCTGTCGAGGACTCCATTCAGTGTCACCGATCGCGCTGCTTTGATCTCTGCTGCGGGCGCTGCCATCCAAACTCCCGCGGAGACTGGCAGCTTGGACATCCTCTTTCATATACCATCCGCAGCAAAGTCCGCGGATGATATCCCACACAGCAACCTCGCCCACCGTATCAACCGTAAGGGCATGCATGCGGTCATTTAATAAAACTGCTCGCACGAGCCCATGAGACCCTTTGATTACCATGTCCGGGCTGGAATTGAAAGGGATGGCTTCTGAGGCAATTTCGCTGATTTCGTGAGCTGTAGAGGGCATGTGGGTTTCTAGGACAGGATCTTGATCAATACTTCTCATCGAGACATAGCTTCTCGTGTCTCTTAGGGTAGTCGACGGCTTGAGAGTTGTGGAATGCTGAAAGGCAGTATTGAATGGTGACCGCCCACCTGGAACGGATATAACGGAAGCCGCAGAATATAGGGTAGCCACTTCTGCATCGCGCCCTCGAGACATGAATAACGATGGAGAAAATGGACCGTTCGGATAAGCGAGCCTAACAAGGGATGTGAGCGGAACCCCAGGGTACGAAGGAAGTTCATCATCTCTTTGGCCTTGAGTATCGCGTGAGCAGTTAGACGTCGAACCATAAGATGGGATTTACCTTGATGGATTGAAGGTGAAGCTGACCAGGTGGGCTCCACTCCAGTCGAGATGCGTTTCGTTGCCACGGCTGGTTCTGAGAACAGTTCTTGATCGTTTCCCGTATCGCGTTTCAGAGATGGCTTGGGGACTCTCCAACGACTGATGTTCGAGCTCGCTGATGCTGTCCAGAGCAATGCGTCGTCGGCGGTCACGATTTTACTTATCCCCTCTCCTCCTTCTTCACTGGATTCTCGTGCAAGCACGATGCATGCACCATCTGCAACCTGCGAAGCATCCTCGACATCTACCTTGCAGACAATCCCTGATCTATCTCCCGAATAGAATACCTTCAGGGATGGGTGGGTAGAGTGCAAAGACCATACAGAATCCGTGTGGTACGTGAATGTCTGCAAGCAGCGCTGCGAAGATAAGGACCAGAGTTTGATAGAAGCTAAGTTATTGTGAGTTCAAGCTGCTGTACGGCGGTCTGCAGTGAGACTCACCATCAGTAGAACCTGTAAGGAGCTGGAAAGGGGGTATTGAGATGTCTGCAAGACCAAATTAACGCACGACCATACGTATCGAGCATCATCGGAGATCAATATCGCCCGTATGTTGTCGGTGTGGCCGACGAGCTTCCCAGTACGCTTTCCTGACCGAGGATCCCACAACCGGACCACGCGTTCCGGAGAGCCACTGGCGATAGCATGTCCATAAGGATCCGCTGCGAGAGCATATATAGACGCTTTGGGTGCGGTTGCGTCAGGAGGATTGAGGGTAAGTAGGGGCTGTGGTACTGGTGACGACAAGGTGAGATCCCATAATTTGATTGATCGATCAAAGGAGCCAGAGACAATCCAGTACGACTCGCGACTGGAGGGTCGGTGAGTTGAAACTGAGTTTGACAGTTTGCAGAAAACGTACCAGAAGGCAAGACAGCGAACATAGTCAGCGTGTGTACCGATAACTGATGGGTCCGTCAAAGGAGCTGAATGTGGATTCCATGCCTTGATAGTACCATCCGAGGAGGCGGAAATTACTGCATTACATTGTCAGCACGCGGAGCGGATCAAAGTACGAGAGACCAACCAGTCTGATTATAGTTGCAAAGAAGGATGTCATTGATCCAATCTGTGTGCGTTTGCGCACACTGTCGGAACCGTGAATCCTAGTACCGTGTTGGTTCAGAATGCGACGTGGATGCAAGTTTCTTACCACACCGAGGTCAAGCGTTTCGGGATCGAGTTCCCATTGACGCTCATAGGGGATGTCATCACTGATACTACCCCTCCGCTTTCTGCCAGCACTCTTCTTGACGTCACCGAGTATATCACCGTCCCGACGTTCCTCCTCCTCGGTCTCTTCGGCCAAAGTCTCGTCGGCCATTCCTGTTAGTGTTTCCCATCTTGCGGCACGATTCCGGCGCGACGGTGGGTTTCGCCTGGGTCTGAGTGACATTCCGAGATCCCACGAAATGACTTGACCATCTCGACTGCCCGTGTATAGTATACCTTGCGGCGCTGCCCGACCCTCGAGCTGGGTGGTAGAGTCGAGTGCGAGGGACGTGACCCCGAGGCGGTGTCTGGGCTGGTTGCACTTGGGCGGCACTTCGGGTTGGTGTTGCGAAGGAAAGAGGAGGGGTCGTGGTAAACCGTGACGAGGGAAGCACAAGGGAGGGAGCTTGAGACGGGGGACGTGGTCAACCGGGGGCGGTATCACATACGATACGCGACGCTTTGCAGGTGCCATTCACGGGAAAGCTGCAAACGGTGGGAGGCCGTGAACGCGTGAACACACCGTCGGACGAGTCCCACCACGATAACTTAGTAGTCATGCCACGGTCGCATCTGCACCACTGCGTCTCCTCTATTTAGTACATTCTCGCTACACAATCACTAATAAAGTAGCTTGGTATTTGCCATGAAGTAATTTATTACTCTGAGGCTGAACTTGCTTGCGTAAGCCGACGTTTCCTACTCCATTGAAAAAGAAGTTGCAGTAGATCTACTACGACTTGTCATGTTTCAACGTGATCCACGAGCAGGCGCGTTCTTGGGTGGTGACAGAGTATCAGGACAGGACATCCGCGACCAAAATGGCGAGCAGGATCCTCATCGACGCGCATCCAAACTGCTGACCTTGACCCTCCCTTTCCAGTCACAGCAGCACTGTCAATCGCCAACATAGTAAAGAGCTCTTTGGGCCCCCTTGGCCTTGACAAGATGCTCGTCGATAACATCGGGGTAAGCCCATCGTCTCTTCCCGTATCCGACATCTTAACTGTCAGCAGGAAGTCACCATTTCCAACGATGGTGCTACCATTCTCTCCCTCTTATCCGTGGAACACCCAGCGGGAAAGATCTTTGTTGATCTCGCACAAAAGCAAGACAAGGAAGTCGGAGATGGGACCACTTCCGTGGTTATCATTGCCGCAGAGCTCCTTCGTCGTGCCAACGAACTCGTAAAGACAAAGATCCATCCGACAACCATCATCACGGGATACAGGCTCGCCTGTAGAGAAGCTGTGAGGTTCATGCAGGACAATCTTAGCATCAAAGTCGATACCCTTGGGCGCGAGGCGTTAGTCAATGCCGCCAAGACTAGCATGGCCAGCAAGATCATTGGAAAGTACGTCGGGATATCTCATATATGGTCTACACCAAGTCTGAATTTATCCAAAGTGACGACGACCTTTTCGCTCCCATGGCTGTTGATGCAATGCTTGCCGTCAAGTCAGTTAACCTGCGAGGAGACATTAAATATCCTGTCAAAGCCGTGAATGTTTTGAAAGCTCATGGTCGAAGTGCAAGGGAGTCCCTCTTTGTTCAAGGTTACGCACTAAATTGCACGGTCTCAAGTCAAGGTTTGGTCTCTGATTTCTTGTCCTTTCTCCTCGAGTAACACTTTCCCCCCAGCTATGAAAAAACGAATCACGAACGCCAAGATCGCATGCCTCGATATCAACCTTCAAAAAGCACGCATGCAGTTGGGCGTTCAAATTCTCGTTGAAGACCCTGAACAATTAGAGAAAATTCGTAAACGGTGTGTTCTTGTGGTTCTTGGATCGTGCACGCCCTGATGCATGGATTAGCGAGGCAGAAATAACCCTCGAACGGATTCGCAAAATCCTTGCCGCTGGAGCTAACGTCGTCCTTACCACCAAGGGTATCGACGATCTGTGTTTAAAGGAGTTTGTAGAAGCTGGGGCGATGGCCGTACGCCGTTGTCGCAAGGAGGATCTCAGACGCATCGCAAAAGCCACTGGAGGATCCCTGATTTCGAGCCTCGCAGATCTGGAAGGAAACGAAACTTACGACCCCAGCTACTTGGGCGCAGCAGACGAAGTTGTACAGGAACGCATCTCCGACGACGAGCTCATTCTCATCAAAGGCACAAAAGTTGTAAACTCCGCATCCATTGTTTTGCGCGGTGCGAATGACTATATGCTGGACGAGATGGAGCGAGCATTGCATGACACATTGTCCATCATCAAGCGAACTCTTGAAAGCGGGTCGGTTGTTCCAGGCGGAGGTGCAGTCGAGTCCGCCCTCAGTGTTTATCTGGAGAACTTTGCCACGACGCTTGTCGGTTTTTCTAATTACTCTTTCACGAGGAATTTGCTTACATGTTTCTAGGGCTCGAGAGAGCAGTTGGCGATCGCGGAATTTGCTGCAGCCTTGCTGTCGATCCCGAAGCAGCTCGCCGTGAACGCTGCAAAAGACTCGACTGAGCTAGTCGCGAAGCTCCGTTCTTACCACAACGCAGCACAAAGCGCCCCCGCCGGTGATCCAAAAAAGGTGCTTCTGCGATACGGACTTGATCTCATGAATGGTGACGTGCGAGACAATGTCTCCGCGGGTGTTTTGGAGCCTACGTTGAGCAAAGTGAGGAGCTTGAAGTCTGCATACGAGGCAGCCATCTCTCTGCTACGGATTGACGATGCAATTCAATGCGTACCTGGTAAGGATCCATAAACAGCTCAAGGGCTTCCGTTTCTCTAATCCCATTTATTAAAGAACCTAAGCCGGAGACAGATGGGCATGGGCACTGACGGCGTTGATACTGTAGTTAATTGTAACAAAAAGTGTTGTCGCTGAGTGGAGTTAGGGTCACGTGACCTAGTGAATACACTTGTTTTCAAAGTTTAACACGCGTTCGACCGTCTCGTCTTGTCGTGAGTAGACCATTTCGAAATCTTTTTTTTTCTCCATTGACTCATTCTCCTGCAGCCCTACGCGCGTCGCGCGCTCCTTCTATAGAACGTCCATAATAGTTCCTACAGATATTCTACGCCTTTGGGCTGATGCTATGCCACAGGAAGGCTTCAAAGCCATTGCTGCTCCCTCGACCGTGTCTTCCCTTCAGATCGGTCAACGTTTCCGGTCTTTGATATGGACATGTCTCGACTATGACCTCGTCCAGTCTGCTGTGTTTTACGCCGAACGATATCACGTCATGGACGAACACGACCACGATGCACGGCATCTCTACGCGACCGCCCTCCTCCGCGCCCGACAGCCCCATTCTGCGCTATATGTAGTGAGTGGAACAGAACAGGACAAGTGCAGTGGCTGTCTAGAAATCAAAGGGAAATGCTGCATGTCTCTTTCCCGCTACCGGCAGGCGCGCGAGGCTTTGGAAGCTGCTCTAGAGGATGCGGATTATGTTCCATCGCGTGCGTGTGCAGTTACTTTGTCTCGCGATCTTCTGATTTATTCCCCAGAGTCAATGGGACCCCGCACATCACGAACTTTTCCTGAAGAGGCAGCTCTTCGTTGTCGTGCCGGAACGATGGCGTTGAAAGGCAATCTCCCCGAGAAAGCCGTAGCCAGTTTTCGCGAGGCATTGACAATGAATCCACTTCTTTGGGAAGCCTTTGAGGGGCTGTGTGCGCTGGGTGGGTGGTTTCGGTGTCGTTGTTCAGTTGCATGTCTAATACAGTAACCAGGTGCCGCGCCTGAAATTGACGAGATCTTTCCGCCCCGACCATTACCAACCAAACAACTACCTCCCGAAGAACCTCCACTCATCAAGACTTGGCCAGTTCCAACTGGAACAGGCATTTTACCCGATGTTGTTGAAAACAATACTCATATTCTGGGCCGGAAAAATCATCCTCAGGCATTTCGGATTGAGCCACCACATGCGCCATTCGACCCATTGTAAGTCTGGATACTCCATGAAGACAGTAGCTTGGCTCATCATACATTTATTAGAATCAACAACGATTCATTCTTCCGAACAGATGGTCACTTGTTCCAACAGATGACACCCCGCGGCCTTCGAACGGAAGATGCGCCAGCTGGTCCATCTCAACCCCCTGCTCGGCCTCTTTCTTCTGCAGACGAGACTGGCCCTGTCCAGAAGCGTCTGCGTTCAACAACTCGCCAGCGGAGCATCGATCTGGCCAAATCAAAGTCATCCAAGTTGGTTGCAGACGAACCCCTGAAAAAGGCACGCGCCCGCCCGGCCTTGAAGTTTGCTAACATCTTCTCATCACCCGGTCGTCGTTCTCAGCCTGTTCCAACCTTGAGGAACGTTGTAGTCGCAAAAAACGAGCGACATCCTGGGAACAATGGTGTTGGTCCACGGCGCAGTACCCGATTGTTGAGTGGCACTCTTGGTAAACAGGTCGGAAAGGTAGTATTATCATCGTGTTACTGTCCACATGCTGATTTGTTCTCTTTACTATAGCATCCACCGCTTCGAGAACGTCGACAAGTCACTACTTCACGGTCACGTTCAATAGGGTCCGATATCGACGAGGACACTGTTGCTATTGTGGATGTGGCGTCTTCTACCTCGCCAACATCAAACGCCCAATCACCTCGTTCTGAAACGTCACCAGCCCCCACCCAATGGACTGTTGCTCATGAGCGAGCTGCTCAGGAAGCTTATGAACAAGAGCTGGCCGATCATCACATCTACGATCTGATGCGACGCTTCGCGCGGGCCACCAGGGCGATGTCGATTTATGATTGCCATTCTTGTTTAATGGAGCTCGAACACATGCCTTCTGTACACCAACAATCGTCGTGGGTGCTGTCTATGGTTGGCCGGGCTCATTATGAACAATTGGAATATGCTTCTGTGCGTAATCCGGTCGCCGCGTTGTGCCACGCTGTTAACTTCTCTCGCCAAACGTTTTAACTTACGTGCATTCCTAGGCTGAACGCGCTTTCAGGGCAGCTCGCGCACTGGAGCCTTATCGGGTCTCCGATATGGAAGTGTATTCGACACTCCTATGGCATCTGCAACAGAGCGTGCAACTGTCATTTTTGGCGCAGGAGCTCATGAGTATCAATCCGCATTCTCCCCAGGCTTGGATCGCCGCTGGGAATCTGTTTTCGCTCCAAAAAGAGCGATCACAGGCCTTGACATGTTTTCGTCGTGCAGCCGAGTTGGATCCGAGCTGTGCCTACGCGTTTACTCTAAGTGGTCACGAGTCTATCGACGAAGACATTGATAAGGCAATTTCCTTTTTCCAAACCGCGTTACGTGCAGACCAACGTCATTACAATGCCTGGTGAGTGTGAAAGTAAAAACACTATCGTCCAATTCTGTTTGGAAGCGTGTCAAGGCTCATTACATCACTGAAGGTACGGCTTAGGGACGTGTTATCTTCGAACAAGCAAGATTCGACTCGCAGAATATCACTACCGCAAGGCATTGGAGATACACCCTGAAAATGCGGTGCTCCTCGGATGCGTGGGGATGGTGAGCCGAATACAACCGACTTTGCTGATAAGACTTGCATTGCTTGCGGCCGTTGATTGACACGCCCATCACAGACGGTGGAACGTCGCGGAGATAAGGTTGCGGCCTACAGCTTATTTGACCAAGCCGCAAGGCTGGCGCCCGACAACGCTCTGGTTCGCTATCGGCGGGCGAAGATGCTCATTTCAATGAAGCGATACAAGGTGGGGCTGAGACGGCGTGGAGACTATTACGAGATTCTTATCAGTTGTTCAGGAAGCAATTGAAGATTTGCAAAATCTTCGCGATAGCTCGCCAGAGGAATCAAATGTCGTCTTCCAGCTCGCCAAGGTGTACCGCCTTGTGGGAGACGAGGCGCAGTCGGCTCAGTGGCTCGCAATTGCACGCGACATGTCACCGAAGAGCACGAACAAGCTAAAGAAGCTGATCGACACAGCCAAGGACGACGAGGTGGGGGATGATCAGATGGACGAGGGCTAGTCATGTTTTACTTTGGTTGATGCGTTTCCATGCAAATATCACGAATATCACGCAGTGGTGAGCCGTGGTGGCGGTATTGTCGCGTGACTCAAATTGTTGTGGCGTGTTTATGATGTGGCTGTGAGGGGCTTCCTTCCGAGGTCATCGACCCGTATTGAGTCACAACAAAATCTCGGTATTTCAAAATTACTATATAAGCCTTGCCCCGTCTCGCCCTCTTTTTCTCTTTGCCCCTCCAACACCATGCCCTTGCAATAAACTGGTCCTCCCTTGTCTCAATCGTGTCCCGTCCCACCCTCTCCCCGCGTCCATCTCGCGACCCCTTGCTGTCCCCCTCCTAAACTATGGTGAACAAACTCGCCCGTAAATCTAACAACGGCACCATTCTGTTCGAGCCATTCATCGTCTACCGCATACACCGGCAAATTCACTCTTAGACCTGGTTTGTCTACCCCTAACTTCCCCCTGTTCAATACTCACCTCGCTTCACGCGTCAGACACCACCCACCACCACCACCACCACTATCAACCACCCACCTTTTTTGACCTTGCAGATGTCGACAGAGTCTTCCAATCTATCTATTATGGCTCGCAGCAAGTTGCATGCTGCTGTAGGCGGCAAGGACAGCTGCAACCTCCACCGATGGGTCCTTCTTAAAAACTCGGTGTTTCGCTCACAACCCCCTCTCGCACCATCCGTATTAGACGGTCCACCCAGTTCCCTGTGTGTATGTTCTCAAATAGTTGCAGACGAAGAAGATGGCACCGAAATAGAGGAGTCGGACTCGTTTATGTTTCCCGACGCCAGCAAGCTTTTCCCTGGGGAGGGAGGACTTATGGCCGTTTCTGAAGCTGAATGGCTCGATTCCCTCTTGGAAACGCTCTGCGACACTGAAGACGAATTATGCGCAGATTCAGATGTCCCGGTTTCGGTCGCTGCTGTCGAGGAAGACGACGATGGTCCTCTGAGCCCACTGACGTCTCCCATGTCTTCGTCGGATGATCTCTTGAATCAACAGATGCACTGCTCGCCGTCTACCGCTGTTTCATATCCTGTTCCATATCCACCCCTGCACCCACCACTCGTTCGCTCATATGGGCTTGGTCCTATTATCGAAACCCCCATGATTTCTCCTCCGCCGACATATGAAGCATTGTCTCGTTACGATATGTATGAGCTGGACGACCTTGCCGTGCCAGAGGCAATAGAGGATACTTCGGATGACGAGTCGGATACACCTTCGTCGTCGTCGCTGGGCCGGTCGTCCGATCTATTTTTCGGCGTCTCGCTTTCTGGGGATCGTCGGCAAGCACGGTCCCGGCCAGATGTATATATTCGCACGCCAAGTTCGGTATTTGATCGTTTCGAGATTGACCCGCTGCCATTCTATGATGAAGACAACTTCAATTCTTATAATGTCTATGAAGAATGCTAGTGGTGCTTTATGTCCCTCCTATAATCTACGTCTGCCGTTGTCGCCGCTTGTTGATATGCTAGTTGGTTTTGTATCCTAGATTTTTTTCCCTCCTTCACCCGCTGGGGGTGTTGAGAAATCCAAACGGGGTCTTCCTAGAGTCTGGGGCGATAAGAGGGTGGGGTTGACGTACTGCACCGCAAGGTTGTTAAAAGCACTTGGAAACGCAGTCGACGTGGGAAGCCGCCGACACTCCAGAAATGGCACTAGCGTCTCTAAATGTACCGTGCGAATCATTAAATAATTGGCAAATTCACTCACCTAGTTTCATCAAACACGGAGATTCCTTTTCCAGTTTGCAACCGACGTTGCTGTAAATTTCAATCGATCCCACCCCTCCAAGGCGGCGTTAACATCATAGTACGCACTTGTCAACATAATCCCCAAAGGAGTTGGAGAGAAAAAGGATGCGGCTGAGGCCGTCTAGCGACCAGTTAGCGCGGACGACGGACTCGTACAGTCTCAAGTCGCAGTGCGGCATGTACAGCAGCGTGGGATAGTCCAAAGCGTGTTCGGCTCCCTGTTAGAGCGCTATCAGTTTGAAATTTAAGGGCGGCATGAAATCGCTTGCTTGGATATGATCGAGACAGCGCATTCCCAAGGTCTGGAACAGCTCTGCGTCTGCACCTGTGAACACCGGATCGTACACCCACACATCCGCCGAGGCCTGCGAGATCCAATCACCGAACTCTCTCTCTCGATTTCATTCGGAAGCCACGCACGATCTGTGCAGAGCCGCACAAGTGACTCAACAGGGCAAGTTGCGTACGTGCGTCACGCGACAACGACGGACTTCCCAACCCAAGACACAACACTTTTTGCGGCTTAATTCGCGCGCTGCGAAGCGCTTCATGGAACATTTCTGGGTTGCCCAGACCCGGGGAACGTTTCGTTGACACGATGAATTACGGACGCATTAGCAGCGATATATACGTACCATCGCAACTCTGCCACCACCCTCCATCGGCCGTGAGCAGCTCTTCCTTGACGCGCGTAAGAAGCTCGGACGCAGTGGCGGCGAGGTCCTTGTGCTTCCCTTTTCGTTTCTTCCGTGTATTGACTCGAATGAACGTGTCGTATCCGAACTGATTATTATCTTCTTCTTGTCCCTGCATGAGTCAGTTCCGCGTTGCTGCGGATAAGTACTGTGGGTGGGTTTGAGAAAAGCCGTGAATGATTATCAGCAACCGCTCCCGGTTACCCGGTAAACGACCTCCGCCCTCCGCCTCCGCCTCGGGGTCTGAGGGAAACCGAATCGAATTTGCATAAAATGTAGCCCCCCTCCTGAATGCACTGCTTCAAAATGATGCGCTACAGCAACCAAAAAAATGCCACACGATCCAGGGTTGAAACTTTGAAGGCGAGCAAGTTCCGAAACAGCAAATTTGGGCTTCCTCACGGATCATCATCCTGCCCTGCCAGTGGCGCCCGCAAGGGACAAGTCGATCACATCATCATAGTAATATCCGTCACCGTATCGTCATCGTGACCTCTCAACTTTACTTGACTCCCCCCCCCCCTACCCTACATCGTCTGAATGGCCCACAAGTCGTCCCCCAAATACGC
>JBBPNU010001058.1:0-11190 GCA_038091055.1 Leccinum angustisporum
GGAAAAGAACGATGACGACGACGACGATGTTGACGACTAGCATGTGGTGATTGTTTCGTCCTCTCCGAGGGAGTCCACTGAGGAGCAGTAGGACGGTTTCAAGCCACTGTTGATTCAAAGGGACTTTCAAGTTACCTCGACATCTAATAGCATGAAGAGGGTTCTCATTATATTTCAATTAATTGGGCTGCTGTCTTCGATTGCGTAGTGTATTTGATAGCAGGATTCTATGTATTTGCTTAGATACCTTAGACTGTACAGTCTGCATCTCATGCGCGAAGACCGGTACGTAACTTGACGGAAATTGATCTCAATCAGGTAAGCCTTATCATATCCCCAACAATGTCGAACAGCCCTCGGCAGTCTCGGAAACGAAAATATCGCTCGGTTTGGGTTTTGTATGACTGAGCATGCGATCAGTCGGTGACTTTTATTCTTAACGGCACAGGATGGCCCAACCCCCACATGGGTGAAACGGAACATCGACGGTCCCGGTGTCTGGGCAAGCTGTATCAAAGGCAAGGAAAAGCAAACCGTTACTGAATTGTATGACTTGTTCGAGTTGGTGAGGACCCTCTCCCAACTGATTCGGATGATCTTCTTGGGCTCAGATCAATGTGATCAGCTAGCGTCGGAGCTGTGGCCTGTAGAAGGAAAGGATCCACCCGAAGGATCACAATGTTCAGACGACGAAGAAGGCGGTGCAGACCTCGAAGCCCTAGTTGCGCAAGAACTAGCCACCATCAAGCGTCCGCGGACAGAGAGACGATTTGGTAGGTGCTCGCCTGTCTTTCTTTGCGTGCTCTGTTATCTTGATATCCATTTGGCTCTCAGTGAACTGTCAGACGAACACGCCTTGCGGTAAGCGTGTCAGAGTCTACGTCGTCGACTGCCGCCATCATGATCGATCTCTTGATTTCATTTCCATCCAGTGGTCTTCATTTCTTGCAGGCCCCCGATAGATCCGGTCAAGTTGATCATTACGCATGCCGAGAACGTCCGAAAGACAGGCGCGGCGAGAACAAAGTACGGATGACGACGTTTCAGCCTAGAGCGTAGAGCTGACGCGTTCATTGAAGGTTCACGCACAGACTCATCCCGGTCTCTGGTTCCTGTCTGGCCAACCTACCGGAAATACACTCTCTGTGTCGACGCTTGTTCACGTCGTATTTCGCGGAGGCCGAAGGAGACACATCTGCCCCTCAAGTACACAAGGTGAGATCGCACCTGGCTTACTATATTTTCAGCCCTCGCTCACGGAGATGTCTAGTACAAGATCGAATTGCGAGTGCGCAATCATAATACGTTGACTCGAATGGACATCATCCAGGAAATAGCGACATGCATGCCAGAAAACTATGCGGTCGATCTTGATAACCCCGACATTTTCGTCCTCGTGGAGGTTTTCAAGGTGTGTAGTAGTACTACGATCCTGTCGCGTGATGGACGACTCAGACGTTACTTTCATCAGAACGTGTGCGGCGTGAGCATCCTGAGGGACTATTACAAACTTCACAAGTTCAACGTGATGATGCTGGCTAATGAGAAGAATGCGGTGGAAGACTTTAGACTTGAAGTGGGTCGCGTCCAGGGAAAGGGATCAGACGAAGTTGATCGATGATCCATCGTGCTCTGCTACATAGTGGGATCCGGGAGGGGGCAAGTGCAGTCTTAGTACGTGAACGAATACAGTTTGGACTCGTAGTTTGAAGGATATCGTCACCCCGGGCCCGTTAGAGCTCTGTTTCTCGCTCGTCTCAGTGTTTCTGCCGTTGACTACGGCCAGTTTTCACTGAACTGTTTGGGCCATCAGAAGAATAAAAATGATCTATGGAAAATACGAAGAAAACAGAGAAATTATGTATTGAGGAACGTGCCGCATCAGTGGTTTTTGCATTTTATCTACCTTCTTGATTTGGGCAGCGAAGTTGGCGTGTGGCGCGTCGTGGTATTTTGTTGAAATCATCCGCCGACCGTGACTGCGTAATTTCTCTTATACATCATGGCTGATCCGGTGGATTCGATGCTCGATCTCATGCGCCGCCTGCCGCCGACCCGCGTAGAAGAGAACATCAACTCTCTCATCCAGATCTACCCAGACTACGCAGAAGATCTTCTCGGTAGCGTCGACCAGCCGCTCAAGGTCTTGACGGATCGTGCGACCGGAAGGGATTATCTTGCCTGTGATTACAACAGAGACGGTGAAAGCTATCGGTGAGTGTGTCTCGTGGTCACTGCTGCAGTGCTCGTCGCACATATGGTCCAATGTACACAGAAGTTTCGGTTGCTTCGAATGCGTTCCATTCCATCATAGATGTGAACCCTCGTGCAGTGCGGCTGATACGGGTCCCTATTTTCTCTAGATCGCCGTGGTCCAACGAGTACGACCCCCCTTTGGAAGATGGCACCATCCCGACCCCAAAACTACGCAAACTAGAAATCGCGGCGAACGAAGCCTTCGACGTCTACAGGGAATTGTACGCGCGTTTCACGTCTCCATGTTGCTCATGTAATTCCTCGCCCTTACCGCTCCGCCCCCTTGCCACTCGCGATTCAGGTATTACGAGGGTGGCGTCTCTTCTGTTTACCTCTGGGAACTCGATGATGGTGGATTCGCTGGCGTAGTACTGCTAAAGAAGGGTGGGTACGCAATGTCTCTTTGACAACCGATCAGGCTTTCGAGCCCTTCGCTCCGGGGATGACGGACTGGTACACTAACCGAGTACGTTTCCAGTGATGGATCCTCCGAGTGCAGATGACCCATCCGGATCATGGGACTCTATACACGTCTTCGAAACTGCAGAACGCGGCAGACAGGCTCACTACAAGCTGACTTCCACCGTCATGCTCCAGCTTGTCACACGGCGCACCGACGATGCTCAACCCAACGCCGTTGGTAACCAGGAGAAGAAAGGTTCCGATCACGGCTCGAAGTTGTCGGGAGAAATCAATTTGAGCGGAAGCATGACTCGACAGGTGATTTTCAAAGACTTCATAACTTCTCCCTCCAAGCTTTCTGACTTCTTTTATGATCCAGACGGAGCAAGACTGGCCCCTGCAGGATTCTTCATCGCATATCACCAATACGGGAAGGATGATCGAGGAGATGGAGATCAAAATGCGTAACCTTCTACAAGAGGTCTACTGCTTTCCACGTAAGAGAACGATAGCTGATAAGATCGCCCACAGGTGTACTTTGGGAAAACGCGTGACATTGTGTATGATCTCCGCAGCGTTGACGATCTAGACAAAGCAAGAAAACAAAGAGAACTGCAGAAAGAGCTCGTCGGGTTTATCAAACGGTGAATTTGATACCATTACAACGTTGGAGGCTGGTTGGCAAATACGTAGTGGCGATAACATGTTGGGGGACTACATCAACGACCCACTAGTTCGGCATCAGCGATGGGATTGGAATGGATTGTTACCTAGAAATCGGATTCAGGCATCACTCCACAACTAAATCTTACTGTATGTCCTACATGCGTGAGTTTAATTTCGGCCAGTGGTTTGTTTTTATGGTTGACAGGGACACGTTCCATCAAGTCCAAAGTGGAATCGGCGCCGTCAATCACCTTTCCAAAGATCGTGTATTTGCTGTCAATATGCGGTTGTTTCGCGTAGGTGATGAAGAATTGGGATTTATTTGTATCGGGCCCAGAGTTCGCCATGGCAACCATGCCCCGGTTATGGAACTTAGCGAAGGCGGTGCAACCAATTATTTCAGCAGGGTTGAAGAAGAGCACGTAACTTGGAAAACTCCGCACCTTGAGCGTGGAGCGGATTTCGTCCGGGAAGGGTTTGCCCCATATGCTCTGTCCAGCTTTGCCCGAGCCAGTTGGGTCACCAGTCTGAATCATGAACCCTTTGATATTCCGGTGAAAGATGCAGTTGTCATAATAGCCAGAGGCGCAGAGAGCCAGGAAGTTCTACGGCCATGAGAATTAGATTCGAGATTATCAATTACCATTGAAAGCGGTGTCACACACTTCTGCTGTTTTCGGCACGGCTTCGCAGAATACCTCGATCTTGGATAAAATAGTATCATGTTCTGGGTGGAAGGTTCGTAGAACGTACCTTGAGTTCGCCATGGGACGTATGGAGTGTTACGGACTAGCGTAAGGGACGCTGAGTATATGCGCGATGATGGCGGATGGAAGAGAACTTACCATAGCGTGACCTGTGTAACGCGTGACGGTTTCCTGATTGAACTGGGGCGCATATCCGCATACGCAAAGGGCCGTATTCTTCTTGATCTCAAACCATCACCATGATTCGAACGTCTTCCATTCGCAGCCAGGACGACCCCCTCTCCGTGGCAATTCGTCCCCCCTCAACAGAGTCAGAAAATGAGCGTCAAGCGCGTCTGCAGCAGGAGGCAGAGGCTCGTCGCATATCCGAACAAATTGATGAAGAACTCAGACTAGAACGCGAAAAACTGAAAAAGTCCAAGAGCGACGTCAAGGTGACATTCGCTGTATATGTTATCACATGGTCGCATAATATTAATGACGTCCTTATCTCAAGTTACTGCTCTTGGGCCAGGCTGAATCAGGCAAGTCGACATTGCAGAAGCAGTTTCAGCTCATGTACAGCCCGGCCTCGCTGGACAGCGAGCGGATGTCTTGGAGGACTGTTGTGTATTTCAATGTCGTCCGTTCTCTCAGGAAGATCCTCCTGACCCTGGAGGCGTGGGACGACGTTGATGACGGTTCCGACTCCCAAAGTACCCTGGAACGGCAGGAACTTGGCCAAGACGATTCTCCTTTAGTTGGCACATCCAATTCCGGTTTTGCGGGCTTGCATGCCGACACCGCTTCTTCGAACGGGGAGCCACGAAGTCCCACGTCTCCAGGCCCCACGAAATCTTTCTCCATCGCGGAGCTGCGCCACCGCCTTCTGTCCCTAGTAAACACAGAGTCCCCGCTGGCCGATCGGCTCAGTGGCGGCATTTCTGTGTCAGGGTCTGGCAAAGGGGAAGTTTATGTTCGCAGCGGCTGGCAGGCGAGAACCATCCATACCGGCCAGAAGCTCATTGGAAGACGTTCGAAACGAGCTGAGGTGGAAAACCCTGAGCAGCTCACCGAGCGCCCTGGTACAGCTATGTCGACCGACGCCAGTTTGGACGCACTGGTGGATGAGGTGGCTTCAATGCTAGACCAGTTACAGGAAGACATAGTAACCCTTTGGGAACATCCGATTGTTCGTGCTTTGATTTCAAAGAGAAAATTGAAGCTCGACGAGTGGTCGGAATTGTAAGTGTAGCGCATATATGCGTGTATTTCGCTTACATCCTAACTCTGTAGCTTCTTAAACAATATTTCGCGCATCTCCGCGCGAGGGTATATGCCGTCGACAGGTAAGTGGTACCGAACTGATTTCATGCCGTAATTGGCTGATAAGGAGTAGATGATATTCTGCATGCCCGTATCCAAACGATGGGTGTCGCTGAACATATCTTTGATGTGGATATCCACGGAAAGAGTGTATCATGGCATCTGTTTGACGTGGGTGGCGCCAGAGGACAACGTCATTCATGGGTGCCGTACTTTGATGATGCAAACGCTATCATTTTTGTCAGCCCAATCAGTGCTTTCGACCAGGTACGCCTCCTATTCAAGCGCACATGCCACCCTGATCCAATTCATTGGGACGTAGTATCTCGAAGAAGACCCTCGCACAAACCGCATTGATGATTCCTTGCAACTTTTCACTCAAATCTGTTCGAATCAGCTCCTCAAAAAGGTCCACCTAGTCCTGTTCCTCAGTAAGTTTTTTGCCGCAGGTATTTTGGAGGCGAATAAGTGGATATCTGTTCGACAGATAAGACAGACATTCTCAGAAAAAAACTTGATCAAGGTTTACCAGTTGCGAAATAGTAAGTGTCGTGAGCATTGACTCGGTTTCGTCACTCATATGGAGAAGTATCCTGTCATACGGAAACCGTCCGAACGAGTACGAATCAGTAGTGCAATATTTCCGGGCACATTTTTTGCAAGTCCACAGGAGGAATAACGAGAATCGACGCGTCTTATATACCCACTTGACCAACGTCACGGTAAGGGGCCTTTCATCTCCGGATATAACGCCCCATATTGACGTGCGCTTGACCATTACAGGATACGAAAGCCACGCAGAGCATTATCGGCAATGGTAGGTGTTCGGGTTTGCAATCACATGCCCTTTCTAACCCACGGTTTCAGTTCGGGACTCCATTTTCCGGGGTTACTTGCAGTCAGCTGCATTGGTCTGATTGGATTCCCCGTCCTCCACTTGTCTGTGGAAAAGTATTTTCTTGTGCTCATAGGCATTGCTAGTATACGCTGAGCCTTCGTACCTTACACACCAGCCTCCCCCCTGTATTCCTCTGTTCCCACAGTTTGCTCCGTACACTTCGTTGTAATTGCTTCCCATTTCCCTATTTGCTTTCGCCGTCTCCCCCTTGGGTATGTTACGTCGCACCTTGTTCATATCAATGTTGTTTTGGTCCTGTAATAGCTCGATTCACGTCCTGTCCTTTGCCGATATACACCTCGAGTAATGCATTGTCGCTTTATTGGGTCTCCTCCGACGAGGTGCTTCCTGTGCGTCCTAGATATATCACAGCCGCCCCTCGCTTGCTTTCCTCACCTTCCCTTGGTTGCCTCGCCCAGGTTGCTCGGGTACGTCCAGTAGGTATTTATAGCTGCCGGTCAGTCTCACCTGTCTCCAGACGTGATCAGCCCGATCAACCGATAATCTTGACATGGAAAGTGATCACCAACCCCTCAAGGTCACCTTCTTCCCCCCACTCTACCACCAGCGGAGGATATGGATACTCGACATACTCCGGCGCGAGCGACTCACCGAGGTTTGTGCAACAATCCAGCGGGGTCCAACCTTGAATTATCTATCGATTGACTACGAAAACGCTGCAGATCGTAGATATGGGATGTGGCGAGGGCGCCCTCCTATCGACGTTGTGCCAGCCCGCCCCGTGGCTGCGACCTGACCGATTTGCAGACGACGTCGACGAGCAGCTGTCCTCGCTCTTCTGGGACGTGGGCCTCAACGACGGGGATACACCAGACCTGCATGCCGTGCGCGTGGCGGGGCTGGACGTCTCGTCTTCTACGCTAGCGCTCGCCGCTCAGTGCACCTCCCCTGCGTCGGTCAACCCCCTCTATACGCGCTGGGAACCCCTGGACGTCGAATTATGGCAGGGTAGCATTGACGCCATCAACCCTGCATTCATCAACGTGCAGTGCATCGTTGCCAGCGAACTGTGAGATATTTTCATCACGTCATCCCCCCCGTTCTTGTCCGACTCGGAACTGACTGAGTCATATTGGCATGTGTTAAGCATCGAGCATTTGACTGACGCCGTCCTCCTTCGGGTTGCCCCCGTCGTACTCGGCGTGTACCAGCCACGGGTGTTCCTCGTTACCACGCCGTCGTACACTTTCAACCAACGGTGGTCCCCACCGGGGCAGACGGATTCGCAAGGGTTTCCCGATCCGAGTGGCCGGACCAACCGCGTGTTCAGGCATTTCGACCACAAGTTCGAATGGACCGTCGACGAGTTCGTCCAGTGGTGCAAGAACGTCGCGCAACAGTGGGGATATGCGGTAGAGACCGCAACGATAGGGACACCTAAAGAGCAGGACCCTTGGGGACGAGACAGGTTCTTGGGCGGCGCCACTCAGGTCGCCTATTTCAAGCGGTTGGACGACCATTTGTCTAGGACCTCAAGGAAAATGGGAACGCAGGACGTTCGCAATGCGATCATGGAACCCCACGCTTTAGCAGCGAGGTATCACCACGAAGCGCACCCGCGCGCAGGATGCCCTTCTAGCTGGCAAGAGATCGAAGAAGCAATGGTCATCAAGTTTCAGAAATGGGGAGAGATGACCCTCGGTGTTCAGGAGCTCTGGTTTGCAGACGAATTGCCTGTTTTATGTGGCGGCTCCATGGAGACGATGCTCAACATCGCAGAACAAAGCGCCAGGCTAGAGTTGCAAAGAATCGCCGGCCAGCCGCGTGCAAACTGGAAGATCCAAATAGTCGGAGGGCTCACCAATCGGTTTCCCCTACAAATTACGCCGTTGAAGACCGAAAACATCATGTATGAGGACAATGAACCGGACTATGACGCAGAGGAAGGTTCTTTAGACTCTGGCATACTCATGGGTATGACTTATGACAACACCACATGGCACCCTGAGGATGTTGACTGGTCAGTCGGCGGGGGCAACGATGGCTGGGCGGCGGGTTGAACGGGTTAAGTAAAAGATGAGATGACCGCGCGGGGTGGAAAGGACGCTAGAGCATGACGGACTGTTGACCTGGGAGCGGATTTCGGAAACGAGTCTGGATTAGTATCTAACTCATGTACATCTAACGGAGACGGGGCTTCGTCAAAAGAATGGTCAAGAGAAAAAAATTCGAACCGACTGGTATTGAAACTACAAGCAAGCACTGAGCATCGATACTCGTCAGACCTCCAGCGCTGATCGAATTGGTGCTGTGTATTCATGGCACAATGAGTAAGGGTGACACTACGCAGGAACGGTTTGTACAGACCAATGAGAGGATGTAGCTGTGCCATATAGGTTATCATCCACATGAGATAGCAGGACGCAAGCGTGAGCAGGATGGATGATCGAATGGTCCTGCATCGAGCACGGGTTCAGTGCTGGACATTCGTTAAATTTCAGGCTGCGACTTACGTTTGCTGTGGGCCTTTCGGGACGAACAAGTAACCACAAGCCATTAAGCCCAGGACAATAACGAGAATGAAAACGACAGGGAACATCGACGCCATGTCGCTGCAAGTTGTGTTCGGTCAGCTCGAGAAAGCAAAGTCAAAGTGCAGCCGAATTCCGATGTCCCGCTTCCAGTCACTGATTCACGTGACAGGTAAAATCTTGCTTGCAAATCTCGCAGACACCAACAGAAAAATACGTCTATGGATAATATTACTATGTATTAGAATAGCAAGACATAACTATCAATCAAAGGCCCGACGTCTGTAACAAACGTTGCGTGGTCTCTTGGGCATGGTGATCATGGTCTAGATGGAGAAAAGGTAAGCACGCGTCATGAGTGAGAGCTATGGGAGAGCTATGGGGGCACACGTACGTGATAATTATGCTCCGGGAGGGGTTGATCCAGCCTGACTTCCATTACGCGCAGCAATGTCGCAAGAACAGTCCCCAGTTGCAAGTAAGCAAACTGAACAAAGAACATATATCAGCTAACATTCAGCAATAGACCTTCATGACTAACCTGCTCGCCAATGCACCGGTGTCGGCCAGCTCCGAATGGCTGGTACGGACTATCAGTACCCTTGCTCACAGCACCAAATCCATAGTCGATCTTTTCGCCGCTTTCGTCCGCATATGATTTAAAAGCCTGAGCTGCAATACCCTCAGGGTCGCTCCACCGCGTTGGGTCCCAAGCTTTTGGGTTGGGCCATATCTCTGGATCAACCTGACTGACGCTAGGAGAAGCGAGAACATAGTGGCCACGGGGTACAACATAGGTGCCATCTTTCGAAGGTGCGGCAAGAGTGGGTGGTACAGGAACGTCAGAACGAACGTAACGCATGATGCTATGGATTGGTGGGTGCAGGCGGAGCGTCTCTCGAATGACCGAGTCCATAACAGGCAGTTCACGAAGTTCTTCGTACGTCATACTCCTGAATGTGCCGTCAGGGTTTCCGAAGTGTGTCACTTGTTCTTGGTAGAATTGCTCTCTACAAAAGGTGATAAGTAAAAGGGCACGAAAAAAGTTGAAGCCGTCCTCACTGTATTTCCAAGTTGTCTGCTAGGTGAATAAGTGCCCAGGAGCCTGAAGCTGAACTCGTATGTTGACCCGCCATAAGAAGAGCAATCAAGATATGGGCAATCTCATGGTCTGGGAGTGGTTTGCCATTCCGATACTTTTGAGAAATGAGCGCAGAAATCATGTCTTGTGCATCCTATCACAGATGTGAGCACAAGGTTGTATGTAGTTGAGGTCCAGACTCACTATACCAGACTCCCTGCGTTTCCGAATGATGTCGACATAGAACGCACTCATCTTCTTGTGAGCTTCGTCACGTTTACGATAACTTTCCAACGGAAGGTTGGGGAAGAGGAAGTTCACTGGTGTGAATCCTCCATCCAAATCGTGAAACAGATCGGAGAATGTTTTATCCAAACTTTCGCGAACCTCGCTGCCTTGAAGCGTTCGTGATGCGGTCAAGATGGTGATTTGTGCCATAATATCAGTAGCATCGAAACGCCCCCAATCGTTGATGTCGTTCAGTTGGAAGGTCAAGAACGCTCCGTCGTGCCTCATGAAGTGGTCGACCTCCTTCTCGATCATACCGACGTAGGCACGGAAGTTCTCCACTGAAAGACCGACTTTGACAAACTTCTTCTGCTCCATGAAGATCTCGTTAGGGACGTCATAGACCACGTCTTTACCGAAAACGGGCGTCGTGAGGTGCTACAAACAGTCAGCAAACAAGTAACTCTTATGAAAAAAACACACACACCTTGTAAGCCTCCTCTGCCGAGAACGCCATAGATTTGCCACCAAGAATAAAGTTGTTCCCCCTGGCACTAAGCGCGACAGTGACCTTGCGACCGAACATAATGAACGTAAAGACGTTCCCATACTGCAAAGGACAACACAATTAGACGGCGAGCTCGTTTTATAGTGTTTTCAGCGTACCTTGTCTTTGCACTTGGCGAAAAAATTCAACGGGTCATTGCCATATGAGATGGCAGAGCCGAAAAAAGGTAGAATATGGAACACCTCTGGAGGCAGCGAAGAGTCGCGAGGGAGAACCTGCAGACGCGTCAGTTAGGTTTAGCAAGGGATATTGGGTGCATACCAGCTGCCTAAGAATGTTTAGGACGATGACAAGGAACGGTGAGTAAACGAGCGCAAGGAGTATGGCGCGTCCCGGGGAATTCACGACGTAGTTCTGGACGGAATCCAACGCGGTGGCGACGTAGCCCGCGGAGGACAACGTGCTATTGACCGACATTGAGGACGAAGGGGGATGGACGAGAAGGAAAGCCTGAGACGTTCACGCGAACATTAAGAACCATCCAATAAATGTGCTTAGTCAGCAAAAACTAAAATCAGACCATCTTTGCATGTTTACGCAGTGACGCGCGGACGATCAGCTGTCATAGCATTCCGCAGGCTGTAACA
>JBBPNU010001059.1:0-11186 GCA_038091055.1 Leccinum angustisporum
TGATGATGTCGGTGGTGGTGTTTGCTACGTTGTTCTTGTCATGATCATGATGTTGGTGGGACCTGGACGTTGTGCTCGTACATGGTATGATGTAGTTCTATCTGTTCCCTGTCTGTTTTTTCTTCTTTGGATTATTATATGCATTCCCTATCGATACCATCCGTTAACCCCTCCGCCTAGTGTACAATGCTTAAATCTAAAAGCTGTAAAAGGGAAGGCAACGAGGTCACTGAAGCACGCTCGCTCGCAACGATGAAGGTGCCATGCACTTCCGCCTAATTTGCCATGAGCTCGACGACCAACATCTCAGAGATCTCCCGCCAACTATTTAACGACTGGAAGATGAACTCCATTAAATAAATAAATGGATGGATGAATCAAATCCATGATAAACAGTGTACTGGAAACATTCGCGATGATTCAAGCAAGGTCAGCGAACCCGACTTGTGAAGTACCATAATCGAACACGCTGTATACGCCCTGCAGGAAAGTCAATCCAATGTTCCAGAAAGGTAAGCCTATGAGATAGTCAGATCGAGTCCATCGCAAAAGGGGATTCAGGAAGCGATAAGTCATGAAATCTCACCGTCAGGGTGGTCCTGGGAGTAAATGGCGCTGAAACATTTGGAAGAACCTTCCTCAATCGGTTCACGTCTGAGAACTTCGGGAGGGATTGCAAACGACCTGCCACTAAAGGTAAGGCTAACTGTTGGGAAAGAGTTGCACGGCACTGCAGGCTGTCGATAAAAACAAGGTACCGAACGCAATCAGGACTCACTGGAATAAAACTCTATGCCATCATCTTCCTCGAGGGTACCGCCGATGCGACTGTACAATTCTGACACCTGTTTCGTATCTCCCATAATGAAGCTTGAACCAGTGTCGAAAAGAACAGGTATGCTCTCTGTGATGATTTTATTACCGTTAACACTAATATCATCCATCATCACTAGCCAGTATCCCTACACGAATGCCAATGTCAGCAACGCTCACTCCCATCTACCATTCGACTCACACGATCAATTACGGACACTACGGGTGTATACGTGATGGGACCATTGTATAGCATACGGTTTGTTCCACCGACGTATAGTTCGGCCCCGGTGGAAGAGAGTTTCAATGAGAATGTCGGATTGATCAACTTTTGTTGTTCGACAAGCGATGTGAACAGCGGAGAAGCATCAAATTCCGCGAGGAAAGGGAAGGCCAATCCTAATAAACCGTCTGAATTTACATGGTCCCGCACTGGAGAAGTGTACGATGTTGCAGAGCCAATGGTCTGAGGGTCTGCCTAGTTGGTGTCAGAATTCAATGGTTAGTATACTCATAAGTGATACAAAACATACAGTGAATCCACCGATGGTTACATTATCAGTATATCGATCACCTTCGACGATGGTTCCATCCAGATATTTGAGCTCAAATGTCTGTTCCTGTTTCTGGGCAGTTGCGGATGCTTTGGGATCCCAGAGGCTGTGATCTGCAGAAATCCCACTACAGCCAGTCTGCAACACCCACATATCGCTGCGTTGCATTGAACAAAAATAGTTGTCTGAACTAAAAGAAAGTACCTACGCTGAACCAGTGTCGATCTGGACTGTGACGTAGATCAGCATAAACAATATATTAGAAATTCAAGGAGGATTAAAATATTTACCATTCAAGGTCTTTGGAGGAGTGCCAATTGAAATCTCGGCCACCCAAACGTGTGCTTCAGTAGCTGTCAGTTGGACGCGACTTCCACGTGTTCCGAGTTCGGACTTGCTCCGTTTCATAGCGAAAGGATGCATCACCCCCGTCTTCATCTCGTAATTGTCCAGGCCACGAAGGATTTTCCTTTTAAAAAAAGCCTAAGCAGACCGATTCAATGTAACGGTCCATTCCACATACCCCCTGACTGATATACCATTAGATCTGATTGCGTCTCGTATATTTATGCTTTTGTTGGAGGAAGAGTGTCTGGTAAGCGGTATGGCCATTTCAACACCCGCCTTCCAGTTTGGTATAGGTTTCGCAGTGGCCAGAGCAACCAGTCTGCTGGCAACTGCGAAAGTGATTATGGTAAAGAATCGCATTGTGAATGAGTGGAAGGGGACTGGAAATGAAACGTCCACCTACAGACCTTTAATAATGAGAAGGGATAGGAACGAAACGTGTGATGCATGGGTGATTGGACGATGCTATGGCGTCATCCGGCAAGCGAGGAACAACTTGAAGAACGCGGGGCAAAACGGAACATGCCAGCTCTGAGGACTGTTCGATTGATAGTAAGTTTTGGGGACGGGCTGTCCCGCATTAGGCCCCTGTGCCGCCGGATCACCTCACTTACCCTGTGGATAGTAAAGTAACTGGATTTCCGCGGATCATTCAATGAACTGCCTAATTTAATTATTCAGTTAATTTTTCCACTGAAAGTCCACACTAGTCACTAACCTTTTTATAAGTGAATACTATCAGATCTTAACCCAGGCAAATTACATAATGAGATGGTGTTCTAGTGTACTGATACTGGAAACATTTGCGATGCTTCAACCTTCAAGCGAGGTTAGCAAACCCGACTTGTGAAGCACCGTAATCGAACACGCTGTATACGCCCTGCAGGAAAGTCAACCCGACGTGCCAGAATTGTAGGCCTATGATATAGTCAGATCGAGTCCATCCCAAAAGGGGGTTCAGGAAGCGATAAGCCATGAAATCTCACCATTAAGTTCGTTGGGCTGAGCGTAAATGGCGCTGAAACAATTGGAGGAACCTTTTACAATTGGTTCACGTCTGAGAACTTCGGGAGGGATTTCAAACGTCCTGCCACTGAAGGTAAGGCTAACTGTTGGGAAAGAGTTGCACGGCACTGCAGGCTTTCGATAAAAACCAGGTACCAAAGGCAACCGGGACTCACGGTGATAATAATTTATCCCATTATGTTGCTTGAGGGTACCGCCAATGTGACTGTACAATTCTGAAACCTGTTTCGGATCTCCCATGATGAAGCTTGCACCACTGTCGAAAAGAACAGGTATGCTATCTTTGATGATTTTATTACCGTTAATACGAACATCGTCCATCGTCACTAGCCAGAATCCCTACATGAATTCCAATGTCAGCAACGTCCACTCTTATCTACCATTTTGACTCACAGGATGTATCACGGGTGTATAAGTGATGTCACCAAGGTACAGCATACTATTTGTTCCACCGATGTACAGCTCGGCCCCGGTGGAAGACAGTTTCAATGAGAATGTCGGATTGGCCACCTTTTTTTGTTCGACAAGCGATGTAAACAGCGGAGAACCATCAAATTCCGCGAGGAAAGGTAAGGCCAATCCTAATAAACCATCCGCAGATCCATGATTCTTTAACGCCGGAGAGGTGTATGATGTTACAGAACCAAAGGTCTGAGGGTCTGCCTAGTTGGTGTCAGAATTCAATGGTTAGTATACTCATAAGTGATACAAAACATACAGTGAATCCACCGATGGTCACATTATCACTATATTGATCACCTTTGACAATGGTTTCATCTACATAGTGGAGCTCAAATGGCTCTTCCAGTTCCTGTTTCTTGGCAGATGCTGATGTTTTCGGATCCCAGAGGTTACTACTATCTTTCAAAATACCATCGCAGCCAGTCTGCAACACCCACGTATCGCTGCGTTACATTGAACAAAAGAAAACTGTCTGAATAAAAGAAAGTACCTACGCTGAACCAGTGTCGATATGGACTGTGACATGGATCAGCACAAACATATATAAAAAATACAAGGAGCATTCAATTATTTACGCTTAAAGGTCTTGGGAGGAGTGCCAATTGAAATCTCGGCCACCCACAGGAAAGTGTGTTCTTGAGAAGCTATCAGTTGGACGCTAGCTCCACTCGTCCCGAGTTCGGACTCGATCCGTTTCACAGCGAAAGGATGCATCATCCCCGTCTTCATCTCGTAATTGTCCAGGCCTCTAAGGATCTTCCTAAAAAAAAGCATGAGCAGACCGATCCGATGTAACGGTCCATTCCACATACCCCCTGACTGATATAGCATGAGAGCTGATTGCGTCGAGATCGACGCTTTTGTTGGATTTTGAAGAAGAGTAGTGTCTGGTCAGCGGTATGGCCATTTCACCCGCCTTCCAGTTTGGTATAGGTTTTGCAGTGGCCAGAGCAACCAGTCTGCTGGCGACTGCGAAAAAAATCATGGTAATGAATCGCATTGTGAATGAGTGGAGGGGACTGGAGGTGAAACGTCCGCCTACAAACCTTTAATAATGAAAAGTTAATAGTAATTTCAATATCAGATCACGATCATTGACAGGGATAGGAACAAAACGCCGTGTGACTCGGATGCATGGGTCAAACTGGTGATGCATTAGATGATGCGCATATGGTGGCGTCGGAAGAACGCGGCGCGAAACGGAACTTGCCAGAAGACCGTCTGTTCGATAATCGATTGATAGTGAATTTTGGGGACGGGCCCAGGATGTCTTGCATTCAAGTTGGGGCTGGGCGGATCGCCTCATTTAGGCAGCCTCCAAATTACTGTTTGCGGGACAGCTCGAAGGAGAGAGAAATACCGGTCTTCCCGGGACATCTTGCATGAAGTTGACGATACATCTATGTCAACATTGAGACACCATCTGATACATCCGATCATTATGCCATCGCAACAAAGTCAATAAAATTTCTGTGATGAGGCAGAATTTTGGCTTGGACAGTCAGTGCAAGAGACGAAAAACGGGACATATGGGTCCATATTTGTGTATATAATATTGTAAGACTCGTTTGCACAACGACGGATACTACGCCAAGTTTTTTATACAGTGTAGGGATGGTGGTCGTACTATCATATACAGAGATATGTACAGGCCAAACGCATGAGAAGGGACCTGTGGCCTTCTGTGCGCCAGAATATCAGAGTGAAAGAGAAGCAAGGCTTCGGCCATGACGAAGAACAAATAAGTAAAGATGGCGGTTGCGGGGCAGCTGATACAACGAGACCGTTTGGTGCCGACAATTGGCGAGTACGCACTGATTTGGGACGCTGACAGAGGGACACTGTACCTTGCTTGTGCGTCGGATGTTCATCACGGCCTACGGGTCTCCCTCGTTTCCTCGGCACTCTCATCTGCATGAGCAAAGTCAATAATCTCGATCACCCGATGTTGCCCGACGGGATCCAATCGCAAACACACTCGTCCTCCATAAGGATCATAGTCCAAGACCTTGCGTGATGTCCGAAAATCTATGAACCGGGGAGACGATACGAACTGCGATGCCCTGAGCCGGTCGTCGCTGTCGTTGCTAGCACAACCACCGTCACCGCTAAAGTTGTATTCAACCTTCACCAACCGGGTCGGCGTTTGATACGACATGTAAAACTCCCGACCGACGCCGTGTAAAGAGGTGTGAATGGGCGTGCGCGTTCCCTTTTCACTTTCGTTCATCGGGAAGGAACCGAGCAGTCTAAACGTGATCGAGCCAAACTCGCTATGGTGCGCTTGTACCTGTGCGGCGCAGAGGCGGAGGACGCCATATTTTGAAAGGGGGAAGCGAGGACGGGAGGGCTTGAATGCGCTCACTCGAATGGTGATCAGGACGTCTTGCGTGGATGCATCAATAACAGCATCGTGAAATAGAGCTTTGTCACGTATGATGATACCGGGGATGATGCCGCGGTGCGATGGACTGAGAGGGGTAGAGGGAGGAATAGAAGGTGGATGGGTATTGAGGTGGGGAAGCGCAAATGCCTGGATGAAAGTGCAGTATCCGTCGGTGTCAGTGCAAAACGATTTGGCCAGAAGCAGGTGTGTTGACGTTGAGATGCTTATAGGCCCGGGAATCTTGGAAGTCGCCAATTCTGGTAGCTGCGCCGTAGTAGTTGTTAGCTCTGAATGGGGTGGAACAAGTGAATGGGCAAGGATCACCTCGGCAGTCTCCCACATTTCGGTAAATGATTGAAGTAAGAGCTGGGCGCGTGTGTGCATGTCCAAGGCAACGAGGAGCGGAACAGTGGTCCCAGAAGGGTCCAGTCCACTTCCAATGACAACGAGTACGCGAGGACCAAGATCAGCAACGCTGACGTAGAATGCATTGTGTTCGAATTGGTGAAGAAAGTCAAGCGTTAATTCCGCTTGTCCCACCATTTTCAACGAATAGATGGAACTAGGGTGCTGTCAATGGGAGCTGCAATCGCATTAACCATCAGAGCGTACGTACATTCGTGATGTTCCTTGTGGTGGAAAGTCCGTCTGGATTGCCTCTTTCAAAACCACACACGCACTGGGTCGACCCTCGAAATCGATCGAAGAAACACAATGAAACGATTTCAAGATTGCGCCCTTTGATCTGTAAAAAAAAACCCTCGCATCGGAGTCGATGTCAACCCTATCCATTTCCAAGTCGTGACAACGCACTTCCTCATTGAAAGCGACAAGCATGAAGCGGCCAAAGACCAAACTAACACCAAGATCCTGACCCGCATACCGAATTTCTTTCAACTTGTGCAACGGCATCTCTCGTGGAGTAGAACCAGAGTCACGGTGGCGAAAGTTTCTGTCAACGCGAAAACCAAGGACGAGTGAATTTTCCAGGTAATGTGCGGATTGGGAAGGGAAGGGGCCAGGAGGGCGAATGAACTTGGATCTGCGATAAGCATCACTCCAAATGTCCCTTGAGTGGCTGATTGCCTCCAGGAGTCGAGAGACCTGCAAAATCAGCTCTATCCAGGCCAACGGCGGGCCGGGTTGGAGTCATGAAAGGAGCTACGTACCCTGCGTATTCGCACGATGTCTGTGACATCTAGGTAGTAAAATATGCTGTGCAAAATTTCCAGCGGAAGATGGCCGAGCGTGAGCCTTGTGGAATATGACATGCTACTGTTGCTACACTTGTATGCAACCAGTCGGGCTTTCATGTGCTACCCACTAGCACAACACACCGTCGCGTTCGCCGACCAAGACGAGGAGCGCCGTTTCCTATTGTGTGGGAGGAAGCTGGCAGGTTGCTGAGCACTCGTGGAAAACAATTACATAACGCTATGAACCGGTTAACCAAGTTTCTTCGATCTTTTATCAGGAACTCGCACGGATGCGAGTTTAATACGCTTTTCATCCAAAGGTAGCTGTCGTCGTTGAGCTTACACGGCGTGCAAACGATCCAGATTACTCTTACTCATCGACTCTGTCAAGGATCCTCTCGAACCGTGCTGGCTGACGCCGTCGTTACCAGTTCAAGACTCAATACCAGTTCTCGGAAGCATATCACAATGACATGTCTCAGATCCGGGGCTCGACAAATAGATCAACTTCTGATCTACATGAAACGGTGTCGAAGACATGCTCTTACAAGGCTGTGAATTATATGCAGAGGTCAAAAGCTGCAGTTTGAATCAACCGCGTGTCGCAAGAAGCTCCACACCTGACCGGTCTCATATGGCTGTATGACATCAACCGACGACACATGTCCGTGAATGGACGTCTACTCGAGATTGTCCGGCTCCGTGGGACCGATTCTGGCTCGGGGTTAACGTTGATCCGCTGACAATCACGCTGTTCAGGGAGGCCTGGAACCTGCTGTGGTTGAACTTTCAGGAACCACATATGATCACAAACATAGACAAGGACGGGCAGCACCGCCATGCGAGGATACAAATCGGTCGACCGATTTCGACCAATCAGATCGATTTGACCGATTTTCGAACTCCATTCACCTTTCTTCGAGGTCCGCCCGGCCGTGACCGAGTCGCGACCTTTCTGTCACCTGACGCGCTGCCCGTGGCGTGGGTGGCGGTGACGGGTGGCAGTGTCTCGCGGGGGGAATTTTTGCTAAGGTCGAAAGGGGGTCAGTGCACGGGCGTAGGAGAAAAATAAACAGTCAGTAGGTCATCTGTGACGACGTGTATTCGACGCCGACGAATGCCGACCTGGGTGAGGTGGATAGAATTGCTTACGAGGGCCGGGTCGCGTGCATGAACGACTGCACAACATGCACAATTGTGCACGTTGTGTGGTCGTTCCTGCACGCTGACGAGGGCAGTGGCAATGTGAGGGCTAGGGTGTGGCATGGGTGTGGGTATGCGTCAGGTAGTGACGACGAGGGCCGCCAGGGCAAGCGCAGGAATGACTGCAGAACGCGCACGATCGTGCGCGTTCTGCAGACGCTCCTGCATGCCGACGACTCGGAGGGAAACGGCGGGGTAAGTATGACGTCGTCGCCGTCGCCGTCTTGTGGACACGGATAGTGACTGGGGTATGGGCGATGACCGAGGCGCCGAAAGACTCGGCGGACGGCACTGGCAGGGACAGCGCGGACAAGGTCGTGTGAGGTCGTCGTCGAGCGAGGGGACAGAGATGGATGGGTGAAAAGCAATGGGAGCGGCGTGCAGGAGCGACTACACAACGCGCACAATCGTGCACGTTGTGTGGTCGCTTATGCACGCTACTATGGCGAGAGGACACTGGCAGGGGGAGAAGAGGGACACTGGGGATGTGAGTTGAAGACTCGGACGAGGACAGCGGTGGTAAGCACGACGATGTCGTCGAGTCGAGTCGTCGTCGTCATCGCGCTGGAGCGAGAGGACAGGGGCCCGGGGAGAACGGGGATGGGGACAGGGGTGGGGAGTTGGAGATAAGGGTGGGGAGTTGGAGACGAGGATGGTGGCGGGGTAAGGACGACGACGACGACGACGTCATCGTCATCTTGTTCTCATCGTCGTCTTGGTCGTCCTTGTCCTTGTCGTCTCGTCGGGATGGCACGCTGTTGTACCGTCATCGCTTCCGTGTGGGCGAGGGAGACTCGGAGGGAGAGCCTTGCAAGCCTGGGAGTCAGCAACTTGAAGGCGAGAGAGCGGGGTGACAACGTGTGGCAACCGTCATGCACTCTCGGTGGAACGAGAGCGCATGGCAGTCGCGACACGCTGTCCTTGATGAAGCCGACAGTCGTCGTCTACCCCTTCGTGGGTTCGCCGAGTTCCGATGCGGCTACCCCTTCGGGTCTTCCCGCCTCGCTTCCGGATTGGGACCCCCTTCGCATGACCAATCTGCCCTGTTCACGACCTTGCAGTCTCACGTGACGGAAAGTGGATTGTGGCTGTGACGGAAGATAGTCTAGTGAAGGTCTGGAACGCGACAGATCACAAAAAGGTGACAGAGTTCGAAGCGCAAGACTATGCGGTGAGAGTAGTGGACATCTCACCGGACTCGACAAGAATCGCAACCGGATCGGAAGACAAGACGGTCCTTGTCTGGTCACTTTCAACTGGCCAGCAACTGCTCGCCCCATTCAAACACGGCAGTAATGTGCTCGCAGTCAAGTTCTCGCCTGACGGACGATTTATCGCAACAGCAATTTCCGAGTCTATCTTTGTCTACGACGGTAACGGCGTACGCCAGGCCCAATTTCCAATTCACGTAAGCCGCGGATATAACAAAAGTCTCACCTGGACGAGCAATGGCAAGCAACTCCTCGTCTTGTCTAGGGAAGGCGACATACACTGTCTCGACAGGTATACCCAGGAAACACTCTCAAAATGGAACATTGGCGAGGCAAACCATATCATACTGGCACCCAACGACAGTTTCATTGCAGCCTCGACAGATTCGTCGTTCTCACTCTGGGACGTTACAACCCACAAATACCTTGCGACAGTCAGACTTCGCTCCCGTTACGTCTCGACCATGGTTATCTCACCAAAATACGACATAGTGGTCGCTCTAGACGGGAAAATCATCCTTCGACATCTTTTGGATATCCTTCCCTCAGACTACCGCGACAACGTAAGTTTTACAACTTCAATCAGATGTCATTACTTATTCGACTCAAACAGATCTTCTTACAGCCAGAACCCCGCCGCTCAAGGACAGAAAACATTGATCTCGGAGACACGCTGGGGCCCTTAGATGTTCGGAATGCAAGTCCAGGTGTGTTTACTAGCTGGCTGACTGCCCTGTGTTGTTATTCATTCCCGTCAGCAACAAGCATTGCGAGTCCCGAGGAAATTAAACAATTACGTGACCAGCTTGCTTCATCCGACAAAGATAACCGGTCCCTTCGCGCACAGCATGAAGGCATGAGTACGTGCTGTCTCTCTTCACTCACACTTCGTTGATAGTCGCCTCTCAAAGAGAAATCAGCTCAGGGACTCCGTGACCAGCTTGCTACGGCCAACCAGGAAAAAGAAAGCCTCAGGCACACCCTTTGTTTTCGAGAAGTAAACTCCAGTGCGTTCAGTTTACGTTCACTCCCACCCTATTAACAGTCGCCTCTCAATCCCCAGACAATCAATTGAATGCAACCATCAGGGCCCTAGCAGACTCGGGTACGTTTATCACGACTTTGATTCACAATCTGACCCATTGTCCATAGAACGAAAAATAGGCTATCTCGAGCAATCCGTGCAAGGACTCACTAACCAGCTTTCTGCGTCGCAACGCACCCTGCGCGTGCACGAGATGAAGCATGAATGTGAAGCTATGTATGCCCGCGGTCGAGTATGTGATGCTGCACAATATCTTCTCGACATTTTCCATATCATGAACGAGGATCTCAAGCATAATGAGTTGATCATGAATTGGCTTGAAGGCGAGTGCCTTCGCTCCGTCATTTCCTACTGTATCCTCAACCCCTGCCGTCAGAATGCACGGACCGATGTGTATCATGGCTTCGGACCATCGGAGACGACGCGTTAAGGGCGGAGAAACATGTCGAGGCGTTTTCAGCCTACTCTGCCATGCTATCGCTCACTCCTTCGCCTCCCAGTACCGTGTTGATGGGATGGGCCAGGATGGGGCTGCGTTATCATTCAGCCGAAGAGGTACTGGGAGGCGCAAACAAGGTATGGCGTGTTTTGCATGGTCGTTTATAATGGCTGAACAGGTTTCCTGCCACGCAGTTCATGTCTCCAAAGTTTCATCTTTATCAAGCAGTCTGTGATATTCTTGAAGAAGAAGATCGTCTTACAGAGGCAATCGAAAGTTTCCGAAGGATGAAAGATGAGCTATCAGAGGAAACGCATGCCTTCGATGAACGACCGCAGTGGGAACTTGGTGGGTCGTTTCATTGGCGACACTGAGAGCGATCTAAGAATGTGCAGATTTCAAACAACGTTGTATCAAGAAACTCGAGAAACGCGCTGATGCAGCTGAGGACCATAACGCGGTCATTGGATACTATTCCAGTGCACTCTCGCTCGACCCGACGA
>JBBPNU010001060.1:0-11182 GCA_038091055.1 Leccinum angustisporum
CGTGAGGTTATTTTTAGTTCAATCGCTGCGCGCACCCGTATTCGACAATTGCGTGGTGCGAGAGGTGAGCTTGGCCAGGAAGGAGGACATGGAGAGGCAGTTGATGAAACTCGAGTCGAGACGGGTAAAGGTGACGGACAGTCGAATGTACGTTTGGGTTCTCGACTTGTTGATCTGGATACTCACATGTTAAAAATTCTAATGTCAGATGTCCCCTGTGTCATAAACGGTTGGGAAATAGTGTTATCGCGGTGCACGCGCCACGGTGGGTGTTTCGACCATCATTCTGTTCTGTTTCTTTTCGGTGTAGTGTCTGACACAGTGTCAGGGGTGAAGTGACGCACTACCAGTGTCGTGAGGCATTTTCCAGGAATCTCAATGCCATTCGGCAGGGTTGAGACGGACATTAGGTTTGACACGGATCATTAGTACAGTAGAACAGGCATGCATACTATCACCTACCCATTAATTGCCACCTACTACTCCACTGCATATCCTGTATGATATACACCAGTTTCACTTTCTCGCCATAGATATACTCGGGAAATGCTGATGGCTGTTGGCCTAAACCTTGCTTGCCAAAGGAGCACAATATTAATGATGAGAAGTATTCATGGTCATTAGCAGCATACAATAGAATCCAGCAGTAGTACCTGCCAGCATGTTTAACCCACCTGCCTCTGAAATGGTCAGTGCTGGATTTGAAACCATTGCTCAAAAGCCTCTACATTGAGAACAAATAACTTAATGCTTGAAGAAGTATATGGTACAATTGGGATGCAAATTCTTGTGACTAGTAACCTAGACATAACTATATCACAATTGGAATCAAAGCTACTGTAGTGGATGTGATTCTTCAACATCCTGATACAGATGTAGCAGCAAGTGGATGGAGCTCTGGTATACATGTAGACACAAGCCTCCAATCAGTATAGTGACTAGGAATTTGTCTAAAGCTGTATTCTGTTTAATGGCAGCTTGAAGTTTGAGACCATAAATGGCCTTTTGTAGTTGACAAAATTTGTTTTCTTTTCCTTTCTTGATAAAACCTTCTGGTTGTACCATGTAAAGCTTCTCATTATTGTCTAATTCTCCAAAGAGAAATGCTGTTTTTATGTCAAGAGCTTTAATGTCCCAATCCTCTAATGCTACTAGAGCTAATAAGAGTCAGACTGTCTCGAAATGAGCAACAGGGGAAAATATTTCTTCAAAATCTATTTCATAGATCTGAGTAAAGCCTTTTGCAACTAACCAAGCTTTTTAACAACCATTATCCATCTCCCTTTGATAGGTCTTCTACCTGGAGGTAGATCCACAAGTTCCCAGACATTTTGGTCATGAAGAGATTTCATCTTTTCTTCCATCAATATTCGCCATTCTTTCTGTTCACTAAGTGGTAGTTTCTTAACATTTTGGTAATGAACTGGAGATTCACTAACAGAAATAGTGGCTGTAAACATATAATAGTGAATCCATTAAGAGCTAAATGGTTCTTTTGGTGGATCAACATATATAGTCTTCCACATTCATATAGTAAATTACTAGGATTTGATTCTTCCAGTATTGGAGTAAGAACCATACTCGGAGTAAGTAGAGATAGTGGAGATAACTTTTTCTGACTAGTATCCATAGTACTGATTTACCTAATTGACCTCATTCTATTTCAAGTGGTGTTTTATCTCCATATATATTATCTGGTTGTATATGTCTTATGGATACACAAGAGGATAGTTTAGTTCAAGTTTTAGGTTCCTTTCTAGCAATTTGAGTAGGATGATGCTGATGAGGTTGTTGTCAAAATTCAGGAATAGCTTTGTCAGATTCTCTCTTAGGTGCTAACCAAGGATAATAAGAAGGATTTCTTTTATAATATTCATAGATAGTCCTTTCTAGATTGAGGTCTTCGAGTCTAGTATCTTGTAGATCTTGAGGAACATCAGGTAATTTGGTTAGAACATCTTCTAGCATGCCAAGACATCATCAAAGAGAACAGCTAAACATGTTCAAGGCTAGGACCTACCTCTGTGAAAAGATTCAATAGACTAGCTATAAATAAGGCTTTCCACCATTTTAAGACTCTTTTGAAAAGTTGTGTATCTGTATCCTGCTTATGAAGTCAAAGTTGGTTGGAAGAAATCTTGAACAGAATGAGGCCTGCCGCCTGCATCATCTCTCTGATTGATGGCATCTGAAATATGACTTTCAGTACATATGTGGACTAAAAATTGCTGCATTAATCTTACCCAGGTCAAAGGTTTCTGCAACCCATACAGTGTTAGACTGTTAGTTACCAAGTCATGATATCACTTCTGGCACCAGTTTCAAGGTCCAGTGAGGAACACAATTGTATGGTTTGCAAATTCGGCTACCCAACACCTCTTATACCAAGTTCTCATCAACAACAATAGTGACTCTGAATCTCACTTAGTTTCTTAGTTTCCCCCTCATGGTTACAATGACCAGAAAGAACATATATTATAAATGATCTACAAAGTCTATATATTTCAAATTGTTGATGGTTCATGAATCTGTATGTATATATGATAACAAACATCAACATAATACACAAAACCTATACACTACACCAGTGTATCTTGAAAGGGTATCAAAAAATATATTATATATAGTTGAAAGGATAAGAACATATACATTCATTATGATACTCAATCATGTTCCTATTAATCTGCACATCATGGAATAGTACCAAAATGTGCAGATAAATAACCATGAAATTAGTTTGTTTATTTGGTAACCAACTGACAATGATCTGCATATGAAGGAACACTACTGAAATGCCCAAATATAGAGAATAAATGCTTGTAGCATATATTCACATCAAATATTATATAATTGATTGATGATATAATGTCACATGACCTGTCAACACTACATCAGGAAGCTGACATAATGAGTATCAAAGAACATTGCGCCACATCTTCCTCTTATCACCATTGTTTGATCTATAGAGCTTCCAAGAACAATGCCAAAGAAGTCTCTACAATTGCCAAAGTGTAGAGCCTGAGGATCACTGAAATGGGAAAAGCATAAAGTCAAATGTTCCAGGAAAAAAAGTGCATATTATTAATTATCATTGATGTAGAGATTGCTTAACAATGATGGCATACTTTTACAGACCATTGTGCAAGGATTACTTGCGAATCAAGCAACCACAATATCAAAGACCTCTTTGGACAAGATGGCGCTCAGCCTTCAACAAAAAGAAGACATTGACCAAGGCATTGATTGGGTATGCAAGGCTCAACATCCTCAATAAATCTGCTTGTCTTTGGACCATCATGAATCGCCCCAACATCAAGATGGCCGAGTTAAAGAAGCTACTGGATTTGTTCCATAGCGAAGGCTGCAACAGGTTCACACCAAAGAAATTTTGGTAGACAGTATAGAGCTGATCAACCAGGCTCTCTTGCTAGTGTTGAATTTCTCTTCAATTAAAACACCCTATTAGTGAAATAAATAGCAAAGGTTTTCAAAAGAAAAGACTTACTGTAAGCCAGCACTGTACAAACTCCACCAGCAATATTCTTTCTGTCTGCATGTTGAATTGTTTGAATTATAGATGGAATTTTTGCACAGAAGTTGAAAAAAAAAAGACCAAACACTGCTTTGATATTCTCTTTGTCCCAATAATCAACAGCACACTGGTACCTAGCAGCATAGCCTAGAAAATATATCTTGAGTGCATGAGAAACAAACTTGCTAAAAACAGATTCAGAAGTAGTATTCACTAGTGAATCAGCATAGGTTATAATTGATTCTTTGAATAAGAGGTGAGCCCATAAATTTTGGTGTTCTTTGTTCATCTAGTGTGTGAGTTCCTGGCCTGCTTGGAGCCTTATCATTGTGTTAGTACAGCCATTGAATTAACACAAATGTCCTACTTCACTGTATAGCCTATGCCACCCTAGCAGGAAAAGAATATGGTTTTTCCTTTGGTGGTGAGAAATAAATGAATAAGATGCCTACATTTTGTAGGCAATTCTTTGAAAACCACCCAGTATTCTCCATGCCTCACCTGACTCCATCAACTTATCTATGTGAGGCTTTTCATCCTTGCCAACACTCTTACCAGCCCAACTAGTTTTGGTAACAGCAGCCATGGACACTGTATTCAGGTAGTTGCAAAAAGTCACCTGATGACAAGCATTTGTTTATTTGGCACTGTATTCTTTGGGAAATACCAGCTGTATTTTTTTTAAGTTGAGCTCTTTTTTGCCTCCTAGACCTGATATTCCAGCTCTCATTTTCTCTAAAGAGATTGAAAAACCAACTAGCAAACTAACCAAAGCTTACCTACTTCACCATTTTCAACCTCCCTGCCTCTATGCTTTGGCCTGCTCCTGTGACATCATTCAAAGCTTTTCAGACACTATTTTTCTCATTCTCCAATGCAATATGGTCTGAAAAGACCATTATTTCAGGAGGGTCTATTCATATCAAGTGCAAGCTCTCCCATCACCCACTACCACCTGTTCAGCATAATCACAAACCTGGCATAATCTAGCGCTCATTTGTGCCATGACATTGCAGACATTATTTTCCAGGACAATAATTGTGCTCTGATTGAACATCATCTTGCTGGCAATATTAAATTACCTACTTACATTAATTCCAAAAATGATTCACTCAATATCATGATGAACATTTTACTTCAAACTCCCATCAAGAAAGCTCCAGCTATATATTGATGCTGGGCCAGGGCACACATCCGGACTACAGCCTAAGGTCATCTGATCATTGGAGTATTAAAATTAATGTAGTGAGCACTGAGAAATAGAGAATAGAAACTCACCCATGTGAGAACAAACATGATTTTCTTGATGTGGAGCATAGTGCTGCTCCACCATGACATCACCTGAGTGTCCCTTCTGCGGATTGTCCTCTGGATGGCATCCACACCTGTGGTGAACATAGTGGAGCCTCCGTTGACAAGGGTCTGACATAGCATGTGTTGACTTGTGCCATTTGTGAACCACCTGATTTGCCAGTCTGAATCTTCTTGAATGTGGTGCCAGAATGGGTAGCCCATCTGTGGGTTCCACTGGGTGGTGTTCACTTTAATCATAATCACAGCAGATTTATGATCATGAGAACAAAGTTGGTGAAGAGTGTGGAAGATTGAAAAAAGTGGGTCTTAGGAAAACACCAGGTTGAATGTACAGAGCAAGGAATCAATCATGTGCCACACCATGGTTAAGTACAACGATGCAACTCCACGGAGCTAGATGAGTAGATTAGACCAAGATATATGGTTTGAAATGTGTACACATTTCCTCATTGATCCCTAGCATGGTGAACCCCGTCTCTGGGTCCAAATGGGGGTTGTGTCTCCCTGACACCACATGTATCACACCAATGACTTCTTCCGTCTGAAACCTCGAGTTGGCTACCAGGGATTCAAATGTGACATGATTTATTAATATTTCTCTCACAAGAACACTGGTGCACTCCCCCGCTAGGACGGACCAGACAGTCGCAAGTTGTCCATGCAGCAACATGGATACATAGTCTGATGAATTGTTTATCCAAGCTGATTATGAGGCTAATACACGACACATACCTGGAATATTGAAGAAATTGATGGCTACATTTGCATTGGCATTGGGTGCATGCATCAAGTTTGAAGTTGATCAAAAGCCATCATTCTGGCATGATCAACAGTAACTGTATTGAAGAAATCCTTTGAGTCCAAGTTCAAAGATCCAGTAGCAGTAAACAAGGTAAGTCATCACTAGATTGCACCAGCAGATGCATTGTACTCATATCTTATTCACTAGTTCTAATGTGCATTATTTATGTATCACCGTCAATATCTTATTCCTATGGGGAAATATGTTGGTCTGGTCTGGCTCTCAATGAAACCAAAAAAGAGTTGGATTTCATGTAATATGATCAAAAGGCCTTTAGTCGCTTCATAACACAATTCATCAAGCAATTTTGTGAATTATTATATACTCTTCAATGGGAATTACAAACTAAAATACAAAACTGAAACATAGGTCAGTAAATGGTGTCAGTCCATTCATTAGATGTATATAAAGCTTCTACAAAAGGTCCAGTAAGATTGGTGGTCAGGAAAAATAGTTACAAAGAAAAAAAAAAAGTGATGAGAGGGTAGACTTTGTTATGTGTTCAAATAAATTCTAGAGGCTTTCCAGACCATTCCCGATCAATTTCCAGACCTTGGAAACCCCCATATACACTGTTGCTTACTCCTCAAAGTCATTTGTTGGATTGATATATTAGTAATGTGGGGATTTGAGCACAAGTAACTTGAGCTTGAACTGGTCTGACTTAGAGTCATGTTTCAGAAGCTTAACCTACACTTCCATTGTGTGCAGCCCATGGGCCAAACAGGAACAATATTTACACATTCACAGGAGCATTTTTATAGTTAACACATCAATGATTGTACATTGATACTGTATCATTCGGGATATTTACATATATGGTGCCAGTGATTCTACAATCCAAGGCCAGGTATAATCCAGTAAGTACCACCCAAATTCAAGTTGTAGTAGTCATGGTTATTGTCAAGTATCATATTCCCACCGGAGTTCTCGTCATGTTGGGACTCGGCCTCTTGAGAAACAGGCTGCTGGACCCACCGGGCATTGAAAGCCGCTTTCAGCTCCTCCAGGGAAGGGAGGTAAAAGGCAGTGGAGCTGGAGGCCACCTTAGGCTCACAGTGCTGTGTGCAGAGAGCCCTGTTTTTAAGTGTAAGTAGGGATAGGAGTATATCACAAATCTGCGAGGAGTACCATCAGAAGACAAGAGACAAGTCATAAATTGATAAATCATCATGTGTTAAAGTCAAGCTATTAGCAAAGGGCATTTGAGAGGAGGAACCATCCAAAAGAAGAGTATCAAAAGATGGAATAGATTTTCTGTGAATTCTATCAATATTTTGGCTTAATCTATAGAATAAAAAATAGGTTACTTTTCTGCCTCTTTGAAGTACCAGTTCTGAGCCTGCACAAAGTAACAGAGTAAAAATCTGGTGGCAATACTCTTGTGCTACAGCTGGAAGCTTGGCTGCACATTCTTTGTATCTTCAAACCATTATAATTGGAATCCTTATATGTAAATTTGTTCCACTTACTTATTCTCTTTTCCCTTTTAACAGCATAATAGGCAATATCCACATCAGTGCCTATTGGCCCATGTCATCCAATCCCATGCATTAGACCATGAGGTTTCCAAGAGTTTACCATCTGTGAAACACCTGGACCATGATTACTATGCAACTGTGTAGATGGTTTCTTCATAGACTAATACCATATGAATCAATATAATGAATCAATAGCATGTATGCTATGAGGCACATTCTCAAACTGATTTAATGAGATTGTAGCTGGCACACTGGTATGATCCTTTAGTGAATTATCAAGTAGCAGTGCTGCCCCAAAATAGTCCAGACTGTTCTGTGGGAATATGATTTGTTCTTTGAGACTCAGAATCGTGGAGCAAAGCTGGCTGTTGGCCAACAGTGTCACTTAGGGCAGCACTTCTATAGTCCATATATTATTCCATTCATTAGATGTATATAAAGCTTTTACAAATGGTCTGGTAAGCTTTGGTGGTCAGGAAAAATGGTTACAAAGAAAAAAAGTGATGAGAGTAGACTTTCTCATTTGTCCAAATAAATTCTGGAGGCTTTTGGGACCATTCTCAATCGATTTACTGACCTTGAAAATCCTCATGAATACTATATTTTACTCCTCAAAGTTATTTGTTGAGTTGCATACTAGTAAAGGTGGAGGGAAGTGGAAGAATATTGGTTACTATTATGAAATAAATAACCAGTGCTTAGCAAACAGTTAAAATATGTTTGATGATGTCTAATGGTAATACTGGAACAGTCAATTGGTGGTATCCTAGATATCACACTGAATTAATATTGCCAGAGGAGGGAAACCAAAGGGCCATCACCACAACTTGAAAATAAGTAGCCAGGCTTAGCAAACAGTTGGAATATGCTTTATAAATGTCTACTATTAGAGTAGCAAGTTGAGGGTAAACCAAGCAGGATACTTATTGGAAAAAAATTGAATCCAGCCAAATTGAGATATAGAGAAGGTCAGTGAATTAAAGACGATCAGCAACAAGATTGAAATGTAAATTCTGATGCCAAGGGACAACATGTTTGAGGAACATCTCACCCTGTCCTCTGGGACCTGCACTGGCAGCTTCGACAAAGTTCTTACCTGGGAGTATATAAGAAAAGTTTTGAACACTTATTGAAAGTAAAGCGAACTAATATTCAAGGGTGAGGGACCTTATATCCTACAGTACATATTTATACATATTATGATATGAAATGTTGGAAGACAAATTTCATGTAATAAGTTCTAGCCAATAGCATAAAAACTATAAAATTCAATGGAAATCAAAAACAAAAATACAAAACTGGAATATAGGTTGGTAAATTGTGTCAATCCATTCATTAGATGTATATAAAGCTTTTACAAAATGTCTGGTAACATTTGGTGGTCGGGAAAAATTGTAACAAAGAAAAAAAGGTGGTGAACCATGAGAGGATAGACTTTGTTATGGGTTCAAATAACTTCTGGAGGCTTTCAGGACCATTTCCAATCAATTCCCTGATCTTGTAATCCCCCAAGTATACTGTTGCTTACTCGTCAAAGTCATTTGTTGAATTGATATACTAGTACAAGTAGGGAGAGGGGAGGAGGACATTGGTCACCACTACAAAATAAATAACCAATGCTTGGAGACAGTTGGAATATGTTTGGTAGAATCAATCTGTTTCATAATATGTTGTGGGTATAGATCAGCAAACATACATTCTAGGATGCAGTTTTGGCCATTATGGAGTGCAGGACAGATGTCATTGCAATGCTGAAGACACCAGGTGGAAAGTCTATGCTAGCCATCATCTCCGCTGTCGTTTTGCCCAACATTGGGATTGTTGTGGTTCTAAAGTCTCTCATGACGGACTGGAAGCGAAAACTGGATGCTATGAAAATTTTGTATCAAGCATTTGATCCATGACCATCATATCTCAGGAGCAGAAAGGGTAGAAATCAGAGGATAGAGGACTTATATTCATGACATATATTGCAGATGGGGAGGCGCTAACCACATATGTGAGTATCTGCATGTTATTTGGTGAACATGTTTATTAACATGGATCCTAGACCTCATGGCTATTTTATACAGGTGCAAAGACTGTGACAAATGAAAGCCAACTGGATATGTACAACACCGGGAGAGGAGGTATTACACTAGTAATGATTATCCTCACATCTGACTCACCTGCCATTTCAAGATGGCATTAGACATGAGCAAACTGCATGAAGTCTCCAGGTGCCGAAAATTACCACATGATCACAAGGGTCAATGGTATGCCCATGACTATGTTTATGTGCATGGGATCCATCAATTTCTACAGTTTGGAATGACTCTCTACATCAATGGAACGGGAATGGGATGCAAAGATGACTCTACCAATATTCCATGCTCGGTTTGCAAATTAAAGGCAGTGGTGGAGACAGCAAAGGCCATCACCCCTCCAAGCCCCCATCCACAACACGCTCATACAATTCTAAAGATTGTGCTGGCAACTACAGGCTTAACTAACCTAATTGATATACTAGTAAAGATGGAGGGAAGATTATTGGTCACCACTACAAAATAAATAGCCAGTGCATAGGAAATGGTTGGAATATGTCTAATGATATAAGACAGTCTATTGGAGGTATTCTAGATGTCACTCCAAATTTATATTGTCAGGAGAGGGCTAGGAGGGGACCAAAGGGTCACCACTACAAAATAAATAGCCAGTGTTTAGAAAACAGTTGTAATATGTTTAATAGATGTCTAATGGTATAGAACAATTTATTGGAGGTATCCTAGACATTAATATGTCATGTCTGTTGCCTTATATGGCTATCACATGGCTATGTGTGTCTATGATGTGCTAAGAATAGCCTTGTTAGCTAATGTAAAGGATATATACTACTTATATAAAACTTCACAAAGTCCATCTGACCATCTCAGTTCTCTGGATATTTCTTCTACAAGATACTGCATCAGAAAGAAAATCAAAACTATAGTCCATACTGTTTGGTAGCAACCCAGTGGATGATTGACTTCACTGTTTTATGTACAACTGTTTTAGGACTCATTGACTTTCTCATTGTATATGTATTTTTACTGTATTTTGTTTTTAAAATATAATTCAGAATGGCTCATTATGGTAACAAAGTGAATCAATAGGAGAATTGAATTAGAATATGTGATCATACCTAAGCCCATGCCATGATGGAACAAAGCAAAGGTCGGTTCATTTCATTGATTAAAATGATTTTTAAATCAGTGGTACATGTTATATATGAAGTTCCTGTTCAGTTTCTGTCATGTCCAAGGACTGGAGATAGTCCAGGCATGGCTTTAATTTCATGTTAAATGACCACTTACATCTCTTCCAGATCATTACTTCCGGCGATTTCTTTCAACTCCCACCCTGCAGCTCTGACAACTGTTGTGTAAAGTTTGCTTTTGAATCTGCTCGTTGGGTCAACGTCACCAAAAAGCTTGTTAACCTCAAGACTGTCAACAGGCAGACAGATCCGGGTATGTAGTCAATTATCTGTATCATAGACTCCAGTCACGTTGTTTTTCAGCATTTGTAAAAATCTTGAATGAGTGTAGGGTTGGAAACCCGTTCTGGGAAACCATCACAGTTCTCCAGTGTTTGCCATGCCCTTTGAGTCCCAAACTCCTACCTGACCTATAGCCAGTTGAATTATATGCAATTTGGGCCCTGGTGGAACACACGAATCAACGACACCTTGATGCACCAGTGCCTGGTCTACTCTTCCAGTACCATGCCCAGGATAGATCTGATCACCTTCTATCCCTACTCTACTACAGTGACCTACCTGTTGACCCATTGCTTGGCATAAAGAGCCCAGGTGATGCTGCGAAAAAATCTTGGGAATGGGCTGTTCAACAGATCCATCGGTATTGTGGTCTTGTTCCTTTCACTGGCAGTAGAAGAACTTACTCGCTGTGGAAAGAAACTTTCATGCAAAATGTGGAGATGGTTGTGTCCATCACGGTCAAATTGATATCTGTAACCCCCTCTCGTCGTCCAATGTGTCTAAGGGCTTATATCCTCTTGTTTGCTTTGAGACCC
>JBBPNU010001061.1:0-11181 GCA_038091055.1 Leccinum angustisporum
ACCACAACCATCCCCCCGTGGGAATTCCCCACCTCCTGCTCGCACCCCCCCTCATCGATGCTCTGTGGACTCGCATTGTGTGGTCCCCCTCTCTGAGATTGGGAGGAGGTTTCACACCTTCCCCAAGGGCACATTTCGGCTCCGATACTCCCCCCCGACAGTCCCCGTTTTCGTTGCTCGTTATTTACGCGCCCATCCCTTCACATGGCAATGGACAGTGAAAGGTGGTCCTAACCAGGGCCAGATCCACTCTGTGCCCACTGTCCCTCTGGTTTGTGCTAAGGACAGCCCCAAGGCCACCCGCTGGGTGGTCTCTTTTTTCCACTCCTTTAAGGCCCATCTATCCCCCAACGCCCTCGACCCTGATAATGGCAAAGTCCGTGCGGCGATTATTCGCCTATACCAAAACAACATGCTGTTTCACTTTCGAAGTCAGCTTGCCGCCCCTAAACCCACCATCCCCATGGTTTCCCACCCCCAGGCTCTTACCCCCACAGCTCCCTCTATGGTCTCGCTGAAAGATTTCCGGAACCTTCAGAAGAAGGTGGCCCTCCTGCGGCAACAACTAGATCTTTTTCTGGCTCAAGAGGCATCTGATTCTCCACTCCCTTCACCAAGGACTGCGCCCACGGAAGTCCCTCACATTCCACATTCTTGCTCCTCCTCCCCCTCAGCAGCATCCGCAATGAGTCACACCGCCCACTCCGACCATCAATGGTTGCAGGACTTGCTAGACAACGAAAAGTGCCCCATGTTTATCCAGAATCACGTAGACTCATCCATGCGTCCCCATTGGACGCGCACCATGCCGGACGACGTACCACAAGTCGTTCAGCTCCTGATGCGCGCCCGCCCCCTGCTTTATGTGGGGATTGACTCCAACAGCGATTTATATCTAGCGGCTCAGGCGGAGGGTTCCACGGTGGCCCTCTCCATTATTGCAGACGCCAGTCACTTCGCTGATAACTCATCGCTGTCCAACTTCATCACTCAAGGAACCACCCATCCTGTAGGGCTCGAGGGCCTCTAGGGCCTCCCTGCCACCGTACCCACCTACACCTCCTCACTTGCTCTCCTTCTTCTCTCTTTATACTGTCCGAGCGGAGTGCTACTTGACGTAGATATGGATGTAAGTTGTTTTCTTTATTATCTCTTAGATTACACATTCCCGATTCCTACCTCGTGACTGGCCCCTCAGGGCCGTTACGCCATGTTCCTCTACATCTTCGCACTGCAGCTTCCTTCATACCGTTCCTTAGCTACATAGCTGGACTGGTTCCAACTTAGGCACATTGTCCTCCATAGAGTCACCATACTCCACAATAGGACATAAATTGATCAAATATATATATATATATATTTAGACCAATGATTCAAATTTACTTACCTGCATGTTACAATGTAGGCTTGATCAATACCATAACCAAGACCATTTTGCTCAGTGATCCACATCTCCCGCTGTCTTATGTCTATGAGTACACCTTGGGAAAGGAATTGGAATATTAATTTTGGTTGCTCGTTTCCAGACATGTTTCACAAATCTCTCAGGAATCTTGTGGAGCTTTGACAAAAAAAAGGTCCTGACTGCTGTGTCAGATAAGTGGGTCCAATTTTCATCTCCAGCAGCATGATTGATTATGACTGCCAAATCATATTTCACTTAATGGTATATCTTAACTATTAATAACTATGATATTGACTTACCACACTTCAAAGACCATGCTCCATCACACACCATATGTGTAGACTCTTCATGAATGATTTGAGTGATAGCCGAAAATTGTCACGAAAAACTGATCCCACAGTTCTCTTCTCATGCATATGGGCAAATGCAAACTATGCGACAGTCTGGAATAGTTCAATCCAGGTGTGAGCTTGGACTGAGCTCAAGAGAGTGACAAAAGAAGTTATAAATGCCTATTTTTCATTATAATCTGAGGGTCCAGTATAAAAGTCAAGAGAGAAGACTTACATTCCTTTCCACAAATGAAAATTACCACTAATATTTGATTCAGGGGTGAAGAGCTGGGAGAGCTCAGGCCCAGACCATGACTCAAAGTTAAACTATGAGCCTCAGGCTTGTGCCTCATATCAGGAATAATGTACCCTATTGTCCTGAGAGATCCTTGAAAATTTAAAGACTGAGGACCATTAATAATATTACTGTGTGAAAGTATGTTAGTGTATGATACATATGAAACCTAACACTATACCTTAGATTCCAGGTCAACCAATCTTGTATATTGATTATAAATAGTTGAATTCAATCATTAGATTGTGACCCACCTGTCTGCCACTGAGCCTGTGACATTGTGACTAGCCTCACTATTGTCATCTTGATTCCAATGACCCTGACTGTAGCGAACACTATCAGGGAGCCTCAGAAGGCGGTGAGTAAAGATGTGCGGATACCACCTGGCTATGGATGCCAGTCTCTGATGAGCTCGATGATAAAGGGAAGACGAGAGGAGCTCAATCAACAGTAGATGCAAGGGATCAATACTGAAGAGAACTAGACTGGGGGTCTAGGAATCTAAGGCCATATTAATAATTATATAGTACTCTCCACATGAGGGCCGGGCTATGTACTACCTATAATTAAATTATATCGAGAATACATAAAGGCTGTGTGAGAAGTCAATGAACATGGTGTGGCAGCCTCATGCAAGAGGCATGGAGGTAGCAGCACTGCCTACCGTGAGAATGTGGTAAGAACCATGAAAGAAGGCCAGGGACCATGAGGTGTGGCTGATCTATAGATAGATGAAGTAAGTCTGAGATACGATCGGGATCTATTAAGATACACGCAATCAATCGGTGATGGGATTGGGCTGGCGATGAAGATGAACGCCCGATCGGAAAGGGTCAATGTCCCACGATCACATGATGTCACATGACCAGTCAATAAGTATTAGTCGATAACAAGAAAGAGAAAACTAGGAGGGGGGATGTCAGAGGGATGATGCAAGCATGCGAGGCTAGCAATCGAAAACTAGGTGAGGAACGAGGTTTGTCACACTGACCCTGGCCTAACATCACTCCTGTACTCCCACCTACTATGGACAACCCAGGATCTTCTCCAGGTCCTAACCTACCAGTATAATCTACCTGACTCTAGGCCTGTGATTGTCCCAGGGCTTATGTAACAGAGTAAAACCAATACATATGTTATTCCTTCACAAACTACAGAATTAATATAGATAGACATTTTGAAGCAAATTTCCAGGGTCAAAGCTGCGGCCTGAGCAGCTGGGTGTGGGATTCAATAGAGCCACTGAATATGGCTGCAAGTTGGCCAACTACTGGTTGGCCAATGCAACTTGAATTTGGCATGTTGCCAACCTGCCAATCCTATGTACATGCCTGCCACAGTGGACATTTGACCGATTGGCCAGCAATTGATCTTTTGCTCTCGCTCAAGCTATCTCGGTATAACTGCATATTGTGATTGAATTTTATGATATCTTCCTACTATACACTCTAAGCAATAGATTGATGTAACATGGCAAGGAATGTGTGTAATGGGCTGTTTTTTCTGCTTGTCAGACAGTCATTCCAGTATGCATAGAAGGCCTTGCCAAAGCTACCTTGTCGTAATTGTACATTGTAATTTAGTTTTGTGAAATCTTCCTGCTATGCACTCTAAGCAATAAACTTATTTCTTCAAGGATTGTGTGTAATAAAATCTTGTTTCAGCATGACAGATAGTCAGTCTGGTATGCACACAAGCACAAGCCAAAGCCATCTGAGATGGCAGGACAAATTAAATCACAACAGGCAGTTATAGATAGCTTCGGCAAGTGCTTCTATACATATTGAACTAACTGTCTGACATGCCGAAATAACATTACAGTACATATAGTCATTTGCCGGAAAAAGTTCATTGAATAGCTTGCGGTGTAAGTCATTATGCCGATATAGCTTCGGCAAAGGCTTTAATGTGTACTGGATTGACTGTCTTACATGCTGAAATATCATTACATTACATACAGTCCATTGACAAAACCGGTTTATTACTTAGTGTGCAGTAGGGATATTTCACAAATTCAATTACATCATACAATAATTATGCTGAGATAGCTTCGGCGAGGGCTTCATCTAAAAGGAGTTGCATAATAATAACTTTTGCAAACAAAATAATAGTTACAATAAGATTATATTTTCAATTGCGTGGCCTCAGGCTCTAAAATATTATATTTTTGTGGTTCACATGATTTTATCCGAAATAAATAGATTTTTTATGTTGAAAAAAGGTATTATTATCATAACCATATGAAAATTTCAGAAAATTATATATTTTAATGTACTGAAAAGTAAATAGGCGATAAGCGGGCGATATTTGGCTGATGCATGGCACAGGTAATTAGTGGGCAGTCAGTGCATATTGAGCACCTCTCCTGGCCGCCTACCATAAAATTATTTCTTCAAGTTCACCTATATGTAGTGAGATTCGGTTGCAAGGGCGCATAAGGTAAAACCTGCTGTAAATCGGCCAACCATGAAGTGATACATGTTTGATAGGCTGCCATCCGCGATGTTGTCATAACCCGATAGCAGGCAATTTGAACGGCGGATATAAGGTGCATAGTGTGGTTGAAGACACATCACAGTTGTCACGAAATCTCCACTGTGAAGAAAAAATGTCCATCCTGCCAAGCGTTAACAGTAGCAAGCACTGTAGTAGAAATGACTGGTGGTGGCAGCCATCAGAGCAGGTTTTCTTGCAGCCGGGAGGTCACAGACAATGCAAGCGATAGCAGAACGTGTGACACGTCCCTGATCTGAGGCTTGTCCCAACTCTCCTCCATGTCGTCGATTAGGGGATCTAAAAAGAAATTCAGTTCATTGCCAGAGGGTTCGTGTGGACCTGGGATGATACCTGCAAGATACATATTCTCAGATTTGTAGCACATATCCACAGGTAGGTTTAAACATGCACAGGAAATGATACCGCAAGATGTTGTTGCGTTGCAATCGCGGTTTCCTTCCACGTTGAAGAAATCAACGTTCAGAGAGAACAGGTAACCGTTGGCCTACCACACGGTCCGTCCCAGACATCTTTTATGATAAGCAAAGAAAGCTTACGGGAGTGAAATAATCACTAGATATGGACTTGGGGATCACTCTGGAGTCCACTGTGAGTAACCAAGGGAAACAGAACAGAGGACTCTGAGACTTATGTCTAGTGGTTGTAAGTACTGGAAAACAACTGGCAGCCACAATCAGCCACAAGTGTGGGAAAAGTAATCACAACTCGAAGAAAAGAAGTTAAAGCGATTATAGAGTGAACACAAAGGTCTAAAACTTTGAGGAGAAAAGTTTGATGAGGCTATCAACCATGGGGAATCCAATGGTAATGGTTAGAAGTAGCGCAAAGCGCTAGAAAGTCTATAACAAAATAAATTGATCAAAGAAGGGCGACATCACCAAAAGTAACATTTTACAATCTCCAGCACTAGCTTATAGGCATTTTGCGCGAGTTCATCACATTGCTTGTCCATGAGATGTGACAGAGCAGGTTTCACCAACAACCTGGCTAGATAGTTGTGGAAATGATGATAGACGAAAGATTTTGCAGGAATTTTACAGCCATCATTCGGGTCGCAGACAAGGACAGTATTGCAGGGACTATCTTCCGGATGGGACTGATTGATGCAATAGAGGGGATAGGTGGGATCGGAGCCAACAACACAGAAAGGTTTATAAGTGAGGTTATATTCTGGACAAACTACATATGTAGTCGTTTCACCTTCGAGGTTGAATCGAGATAGTGGTCTTGGGGAACTAACCAAGTCAAATACTTTAGTAAATACTAAGTTGAGGACAAGTGGTATGATGCTGAGGAAAAAGTCTCTGCAAGTACGACTGATACCAAACAAGGTCACGCTGACGACACTTAAGAAAAGCGAAACCTGAGCCACTTCATCGCAAAGATCGATGGGGTAGTTGAAATGATGAGCTGATAAAAAATGATAGAAATGATATTCAAATCGTCGATGGAGAAACTTACACAAGTCATATTCTACAGGGTGATTAATGACTTTGGGTCGGTATTTCATGTGGCAGTCATTTAGGGAGTTGTACAACTTGAATAGTTCCTCCTTTCGAATAGTCACCAAGGCGACTTGTCATTTAACATTGGCAATGGCATTCTGAATACCCGCCAGCTCAGAATAGAGATGTTCATATGTATTCGAAGAAATGGGGGGAAGTAACTGTTGTTTGATATCCTGTGTCCAAATTTTGATTTGGTCCAATACTTGATGGGCAAAAACTGTATGATGCTTCTCCCACGGTTGGTATTTTCTACCAGACAGAGTTTTGTTTACCAAATGAATGACCTTCAAGAAGAATATCATATCACCTTTTGCCAGATGTGATCACATTTGCAGCGGCAGGAATAGATTGCCAGAGATCAAAGAAAAGAAACTATTGCATTTTAAAACAAATTCCACTCACTGTGATGGCCCGCTGGCAAAATGATGCCTGCTTGTAGTCTGCTGCCAATGAAGATGCTGCTAGAGGAAACAAATGGAGATGAATACAATGCACTCTGTTAATTGTTGTGCTCGCTGTTGTTGGTCGTGATGACGGCGCTAGAGTGTTGCCTTGAAGACCTCATTGTCCCGAACGGGGCGTTGCCTCATGACAATGTACATTGATTTCGATATGCATTTAATATGCATATCGACTGCACCTGCCGCCGCTGACTGCAGCTCAAATTCACTAAGTCTACTACTCTACTACTCTAGTTTTATGTTAGAAATTCTAAGTTCTGTGACATTGTAGGTAGTGGTAGCGGAAAAGCTTACATAATATCGTGAGCAGGTTGATATTGTGAACCGAACTCAGATCAGAAGTTGCTGTGTGTGGTGTAAGTGGGCGATTGCCGTGTGAAATTGGTGGGTAGATAGCGGCAACTTCCGATCTGAGTTTGGTTTACAATATCAACCCACTCACAATATTATGTAAGCTTTTTTTTCTTCATCCACTACACTACCTACAATGTCACAGTAGAACTCAGAACTAGATCTGTATGTAGTAGTGAAAGCCGTGCCCAGGACTACCTTAGGAGTGAGATGCTGGAGTTAGTCATATATTGTTATTAAGCAATTGCGCTGTCTGGAAAAAATAAATCATCTTCAAGGCGACCCCGCGATGGATACCTGGCGCCATTGTCATGACCAATGGTGAGGCACAAAACAAAGAAATCATATGTCATTACTTGCGAGATATTCAAAGGCAATCCCCGCATAATTACTACTACCCGTGACAAGAAAGTCCAGCTCTGGTCTGTGGACTCTAAGTATCAGATGTCTAATATATTCAGCGTGGAACTCCTTTCTACCATTCCACAGGCATCTTGCTTTTATGGTGGAGATGTAATGATCTTTGGGATGTATAATGGAGAAATGTAAGTAAATATTGATTCATAAGACCCAGATGAACACTCATCTTCTTACAGCTGCACACTCAGGAGCAAAGATGGTACCACAATTGGTACTCATACCACTGGAAGAATGATGTGAGCCGATTTCATACTGCTGAGATCGCCAATGGACTAACCGTGAGGCAGCAGCAGAGCTGCAATGGATCAAACCCAAATACACATTGTTATAGATAATGGGGTCGCTGGCTATAGTTTATACTGCATGGACAATGGGATGTGTAGTCGGATCTTTGAGACCAGGCCAAAGATGACCTATCCGAAGCAAGTCACATTTGCAGAGAAAGGTGACAAGATAGTGGGAGGAGAAGATGATGGGAGGGCTTACATATTTCACAAGGCTGGTGGGATGGTGCATCAAGTGTTGCGACATTCTGTGACAGGGTGTGTGCAAACAGTAACTGTAAGAAAGCTTGTTTGAATATCTGACTACCTATGCTGATATATTTGAAAGACGTACGAAGGAGACATATACTATCTGATTGCTACAGCATTGTCTGGTAATGATGAGGATGCCAAAATCAGTATTTGAAAGAAATGCACTCCCTCGACGAAATGAGAACAGGACAGGGTCAGCTCCTGGACCATCTTTGGATTCATACAAATGACAGTTAATGTACTGGTGTTCAGTGCAGTTGCATTGATTGTATATCATCAAATGGTAAAAAACATTTTGTCAAGGTACCTGCAGCCAAATCATGGTCAGTGGTGTGTTCACATTTAGCGATTGGACTCATGGAGGGATCATCATGGGGCCTGAGCACAGGCTTCTGAACCAATAAAGCCGGCATTGGCAAGAGCTATATGAGACTATGGGAAATGGGCCATAGGAAAGCCCGCAGGCTAATGATTATATCGAAAGGCTGTATATTTATCAAATGGAGGCAACAAAGAACCAAAAGGCAACAGATGTTCCCATCAGAAATAGCCGTACCGGCGGAATCATCCAGAGAATTCTGGATTTTGAATTGGACAAAGAGACAGCGTTAGTGGTAGTACTTTGAATGGAAATCTCTACGTACCACATGGGACGATACTTGACCTGCGAGCTTGACACCTTTTGTCCCTCTCCGCTGACTTGGTGCAACTTTGGTATTTGCTTGCTTGTAACGATCAATATACTATACAGTCAATACAGTGGGCACTCTCTTATAATACTACACTATGTGTGATAGGCCAAACAAATGTCTGAAGCTGGGAGGCTCTGAGGATGTAAGACTTGTTGAGCGCCAACAGAATGATCACCGCTTCTTTCTCCTTTCTAACCTATCTAATGACACTACAGATTTGACCCTGCAATTGACCCTGAAGAACTAACACCAATTGCCCTTTGGCAACCAGACTTGCGGGAGTAAGCAAATGCACAGGGATGAAGTGGTGCTCTACACCACTGCCTGTATGATTTCCTGTGACAGTAACTGAAATATAACCTTTAGGGGCTTGTCCGTCATGATTGGCAAAGCGGTCTGGGCAGGTGGTGCGAAACACATGTTTAACGTAGTTTCCTCCACCATAACCCATGCTGACATTGAATGCCAGTTGGTAACGAGGGTAATCGCAGAATGTGGAATCGAAAAGCCAGCCTATCGTTCCTAGCAGGAGTTAGTTAGTAGGTAGTTGATATCAACTAGATATACTTACCTTTGTCAACCTCTCTGTCGGCCGCAGTGACATTCCATGCATCGCTTTCACTGTCAACCAAAGCCGACGTTGCTCTGGAAGAAGGAGATGGTGTCGCATGGACAGTTCAGGGCAATATGATCGCGCCATAAGAGCTTGCAGTTGGGATAGTTGTATCCCTTCCAGGGGAGTACCATTTAGAAGAATACATTGTCTGTGTGAAAAATCAGACAATGTAATGTAAAGGAAATTATAATGCACTCTGTTGCCAGGTCGCTATTCTTCAGCTTCAACGAATGATGACCAGGGAATGAGACCATACTGGTAATCTGATTCATGGCACGAAGGGTAGCCCGAAACCCCTTGTACACTCCATGGATAATCAATACATCACAACCAACAGGACCACGAGGCATAGAGAAAAGAACCATGTGCATACATAACACAATTGGGATGGTTAGCTATGATTGTCAGTATAGATTGACAAAGACATGATGAGATGACTTACAGTGCTTCCATTCTTTTCTAGCATAAGCTCCACTTTGGCCTTGAGGAAGTCAATAGTCCTCACAACACCTGAAATACCACATTTTTTTTTCCTTGGACCCCCTGCAATACATCCCCAACGGTCACATTGTAACCATGTTCTTTTGTGAACCTCAAGGTATTTTGTAGCTTGGAGATTTGGACCTCGTCGAGGTGAAGGAGCACAGTGCACCATTGCTCCTCAGTGTGGATTTTGGCCCAAATCTAGTCAGATTCTTCTTTACTTTCTAAAAACCTGTCTAATCCATGATAATTCCCTGCGGTGATGCTTACACAGTCCCCTTGCATGATCTTGTCAAACTCGTATTGAGGTGGAGCTGATGAACTGATCTCAAGGCCAGTATGATCAGTGACAACTTGAAGAGACCAGATTTGAGAGGGCATATATGTCTCCAAGAACAGCCAAGATATAACAGCCTAGAGAAATGAATAGCAATGCGGCAACATACAAATGAGATAGACATTATTACCATATTCTGATTCCTTGCTTTCTAAAAGGAAGTTCACTGCAATTTTGCCAGGTATCAGGACTGTATCTGTGGATCCTTGATGACGGCCAGCCAAAATCTTCACTGAGTTGCCTTGTTTATATAAGCATCAGACTTCACTGTGCATTCGGGACATTGGACTCGAAAGTTGTAGGGTGACGATACCTTGATCAAGTGCTACAGGAATGATCTTGGCACCCTGCTCTCCCAGGGTACCAGTCGTCGACCACACCAAATCACCTTCTTGCCAGAAGGCAGAAGAGAAGAGGAGGTGTGTGCATTCAATGAGGACTTGGTCGACACCTGCTTCCACGTGTAATGTGATCTGGTCGGGATGAGGCACTTCGACGATTTACAAGAATGATCTTGCAAATAAATGTCGCAGAAGTCCATGGTGGTAATATGAATTCTTGCACATCCAGATACCAGTGTTCCTATTGAAGAGAACGACTTGACAGCCCGCCTGTCTGGCCCCAGACTCATCAAATAACTTGCATTCTTGACGTTTGTGTTCTTTTATCTCCTGGATATCATCCTTGTTGATTTTGTCATAAGGGGGGGGTGACGGGGAACCACGAGGACTTTGTAGTTATTGTTTTTGACTGAAAGAAGGAACCTATGTCGTCCTTATAGATACCATGCAGGATCTAAACCCATGAACAAGGGCAAAATGACGGGTGAGCAGGGGTAAGATGAAGAAGATCTTGATGAAGAACTTGCACGATGGATTGAATCATGACTGTATGAGGTGGAGAACATGTGATCTGTATTTGATGCACACTGTCTGCTTCAATGTATGCCTTGGTTGGGATTCTTGTGACATCCCAGCAACATAAACCCCTTGATTCAATAAAACTATGACAAAAGGTTTTGATATTTGCTAAAATAGATGTTAGCATTCTGAAAGAAATCAATGCAAGTTGCTTATGCGTCAAAAACTCGACAATATACATTTTTTTGTCCTGTTGGGCTTTGATGTGATAAAGTTGAAGTGGTTGGGGAGCAGGTGCTTGCAGCAGCGAGCGCAATTGATTACTCTGTCTGTACCGTTCGATGATTTGATCAAGCCTCTTTGCGTAG
>JBBPNU010001062.1:0-11142 GCA_038091055.1 Leccinum angustisporum
TTCACCCCAGGGCAAACAGTCACAGTCAGACGTGTCCATAAGCGGCTTCGGGTCAGCCTGAGTCCGTCACACGCATTCAGGCTTCTCAAACACACGGGAGAAATATTGTTACTTTGAGAATTTTCCCGGAAACTGCCCGAGCATGTCGTCAAGCCCTGCGTATTCGACGGTCCCAGGCGTGGTACATACCCCGAAACATAAAATGCGATCGTGAGCCGACGCATTCGGAACTACAACGAAGAAGCAAGCCTCGTCATTTCGTTTGTGTCGGTCGGCCGCGCGAGCGCCGAGCGCTTCCCCAGTGGTATATATGCATCCATGTGCGTGGAAGGAAAGGTTCTCGGGCCAGCATCATCGCATTTGTTGTCGCTGTCGTGAGCCACCATCCTCCGAAGTCCTGGGCTACGGTATAGGCACGGAGAGAGTGTGTGATGGTGTGAATGGGCGCCGTTTAGAGCCTGCGAAAGTTCTCATCGGGGAGCTACCACGGAATTCAGACGTCGTCTTTCCAAAGCTGTTCAGGTGAACTATCACTTACTGCGCAGAGGGAATAGGGGAGACAGCGAAGGCCAAGTTGAAGTGTGCAATACTCGTCCGCGAGGTGGCCAGTTGCGGAAGAGGTTTCTCACCAGTCATAGCTGATTCCACAGGCCGACTCCGAGCTTCCAGGAAACCAGGACGCCTTGGGTACCCAGTGCCGTTTTGTCGTTTGAATGAGTCCTCCCTTGTTCAATCCAAATGCCTTCCGAGCTACGGACAAGACTAGATGATTGGAAAGGGTCTACCAACGGTGGATGGATCAAACGCTTGTCCGTAAAGTTACTCGAGCACATTGATGTAAGGAGAGGATCATCCAGAACCACCGAACGCCGTCCTTCAAATTGGCGGGGGAAAACAAAGGATATGTGTGCTTGGGAAGGATAGCAGTCGAGTGCCACGACAATGACACGGGAACACCAATCACCCTGGCCCTTTTCATTCATCGCTCGACTTATGGAGTGGATTGTACGAGAACAAAGCTCACCAAATCAGTTATCCGATTCAGGAGGCTCACCCTTTGTCTCGTTAAATTCCCTGACACGCTCTCGTATATTTCTTCGTCGTTCCATACCGTCTAACTGTGCGTCTTCACGCGCCTGGATGAGGTTGGCGGCCGCAGAATGCGAGCGCCGCTCTACCCGGTCCAGTTGGGAGCTGAAAGAGCTTATCGCCACGACCATCTGAAGGGAGGTTCCAGACGTGGTTCGATGGTTCAAGGTCATATATAATGTTGAGTGTGTCGAAGAAATGGAAGCTCACCCCGACGAGCACGAAAGCCATGATAGTATACCGGATCTCAGAGTCGTCAGTTTCGGGGGCCGTGGTCGTTGATGACGACGATGCATATCCCGAGCGGCGACCACGTCTCCGAAGTTCTGCGCGCATAGCCTCATCTCTGGTTTCATAATAGTCCCACTCGGCCGTACGTGGTCGACTCCGAGTACTTCGACCGCGGAGGGCGCCATATGCATGCGTGACGGCGCGGAAACGGGCATTCTGCACCGAGGGAGAAACATTGTGTTGGCCGTGAGCTGCATCTGGGTGATAAACCTTTACGAGTTCGTAGTCTGATGGTCGTTAGCGACGTCGGGAGTGACAGTTAGGAGGACTCACACCGTGACTTTATCTCTGCCTGCGACGCATTCAGAGGAAGGCAAAATATTTCATGAGGCTTCGGGTTCCTGTGAGAGGGAAATGTAAAGGAACATTTTGTGCTGAGCAGGCGCAGACACTGCTGGGGACGTCGAACGGTCCTCACAAGCATCTCGCTCGGAATGACCCGGAGATGTCGTTCCGGTAGATACACCACAGCGGCACCCCGGCAATCCCCGCGACCGGTAGCCACGAACCGATCACGACTCGGACACAAATGTTTTTTGAGTAGAGTCCGATTGCAAGCCCTTCTGCAATATAATGAAAGCAAAACGAAAGTTCGAATCCTTATTTTATATCTGGACTCTCGGCGAATGGTAATGGATGCATTAGCCTTGCTTTTGATATTACGCTTACGCTCTGCCCCGGGCTCAGGTGCTCGAACATTGCCAGAAGATTTGCTTTTTTACTTATTCTCTTGTCCGCTGATAGTGTTAGTAATGCAAATGAGGTGCCTGTTACCACGGAAACGCTGTTTCTGCATGAGATTGTTCGTCTTGGACACTTACTATCATGTGCACCAACGACCAATGTCAAGTCGAAGCCAGCTGCGATTGTACGGCTCAGGCCCTCGATGGTGCCTCCACAGACGCACCCAGGGTTCGTTTCTTCGTTTGCGCTCAAGGCGAGAGTTGACTGGTTCCCTAGTCCTCTTTCGAAAGCTAGGTAGGTATCTTTGACCGACTGCTGACACCACTCATCCTGGTATCCATCATGGTTGTCGGCGTTCTCATTGGTGACTTTGTCCCTGGGATCCAAGCGGCGTTCGACACGGTATAATTCGATACTGTTTCCGTTCGTGAACAACCCATCCACTCGATCGATTAACAGCGCACTCTGTCTTTCTCAGCCATTGCGATCGGACTCTCGTCGTGATGTGGCCTATCCTCACTAAAGTCCGTTATGAAGCTCTCGGTCACATTCTATTGTCCAGAAAACTCTGGATACACATGGGCATCGGTCTCGTTCTCAATTGGGTTGTCAGTCCTTTCGTAATGCTCGGGTTGGCGTGGGCGATATTTCCAGACCTCCCTGCATATCGCACTGGCGTCATAATGGTCGGGATCGCGCGATGCATCGCTATGATCATGATATGGAACCAGCTTGTAGGCGGAGACGCCGACTATTGTGCTCTCCTCGTCATCGCGAATTCGCTATTGCAGATCATCGACATGTGTTCCTTGCTGATGTTCTTGTTGCCATTGTACACGACCTACTTACCTTTCTTTTTTTTCCCTACCCCGGCCCCTTTCGACCTAAAATCCCCCCTCGAAACACTGCCACCCCTCACCGTCACGCACGGCAGCGCGCCAGGTGACGGAAAGGTCGCGACTCGGTCACGGCCAGGCGAACATTGAAAAAAGGTGGCTTGAGTTCGAAAATCGGTCTCTGTGATCTGATTGGTCGAAATCGGTCGCCCTCGTATGGCCTACGATAGATAGCAGCAGCCCTTAGTATACCCGCACGTCGCAGACTTGTAGTCGCCCTACAGAGCGTGATCCTGTTCTTTTGTGCCCGCCCTTCTCATTGTTTCCGCCGTTGGTCAACTTCCACGCGGCTACTAGATACTGTAGAGACATATTTCTATTCATTCTTGGGGTCACACATCTGCGACCCGTCTCCGGAAGAGGACGAGCTCAAGAATGTTGAGTATGATGATACAGCATTGTAGGGTGGCAGGTCGTGACTCTACAATTAGAACTCTTGTGCAAAAACACTAGTATGTAGTTTGCGCATAGCGTTTTATCATATCGGTATACTATTCCGAGTCAATAAGCTGTGCGAATCCAATTCGTGGTGACTCGCTGTTGAAATCAAACACGGTATAGAACTGCTGGAGGAAGATGGCCCCGAGCGACCAGAAATCTGTAGTCACTGTAAGCATGGGAAGAGGAAAAGATGATCAGAAGAATCCCACCATGATTCTCCACAGACGCGAATCCGCTAAAGCAACGTTTCGACTGAAACTTAACCCGTCCCCTGTTGAGGCCCTTGGCAGGTATGGTAAACGGAGTTCCACCAATGGTAAAAGTCATGGAGGGGGGAAAGGATTTGCATGGGACTACAGGGAGTCAATCAAAAGTACCAAAATCGATCGAAACTCACAGGTGTAAAATCTACTGTCGCTGAATGGCTTACCGCGAGCCGCCTGGTGCAGAGCCAAAACTCGGTGCGGATCACCAAGAATGAGGTCGCAACCAGTGTCGATGACGGCGGGTACATCTGTCAGAACTATTTCTCCGTTGACTTGAATGTCATCTATCATCAGCGCCCAGAGACCCTGAAAGGGTAATCTAAGTATGCATCCATACAGCCTGGTGTTTGTGCTCACCAGGGCCCGATTTGTTACAGGGGTAAAGGCGAGGGTGTTATGAATGTAAAGCGCCTTGTTCATTCCACCGACGTACAGCTCGCCTCCATAAGAGCTGAGGTGGAGTGAAAACACTGGTTGAGACAGCTTTCCTTCGTTGAAGAGCGTGTGAAATAGAGGGCTTTGGCCATGAAATTTTGAGAGAGACGGGAAAGCCAATCCCAATATACCATCTGGAGGAAACCCAGATGCTTCCATAGTTGAAGAGTATGTTGTTGCAGCACCGATGGTTTGAACATCTGCCTATTTATCGGTCGGAAGTGATGATGTTCGCAAGTAATAAAAACATACGGTAAAACCAGCAATGGTTACATTGTCCGTGTATTGTTTACCACGGGCAATCCTACCATCTGCGAATTGTGTCGTAAAATCCATATTGAGGTCCACGGGGGTGATGTCAGACGATGCGTGATCCCAGAGATCAGAGTGGCTTCTGCAGTTCTCATCACCAGTTGAGGCTGGAACAAAGAGAGCGCTGGGTCGAATAAGACAAAAGAGTAGATAGTACTGACGGAAAACACTTACCTAGAACCGGTGCTAAACTGGACTGAGGTGGCGACCAAAGTGAGTGGGTGTTACCAATGCACAGAAGAACTTACCAGTGAAGGACTTGGGAGGAGTGCCAATCGAGATGGTCCCATACCATATTCTACCCATGAATTGTGTCAAATCAACGCCAGCTCCATTCCCGACCCGTTTCACAGCAGAAGGATGTGGCGTTCCCTCGTTCCTATCGGAACCATCCGTGCCACTTGGCTCACTGGCACGAACGATCTTGCTAAAAACGTGTGAGCAAAAACGATGGCTGAGGACATCACAGGTCTATTTACGCGTTATGTGATGTAATATGAAATTTGCGCGCGTCGGTATCGGAGCGTCTCGTGAGTGGTATGGCTATACCATCACTTTCCCCCCTAGGATTGGGTGTTTGGGCGGCCAGAAGGAAAATAATCACTGTGACGGCAACGATCGTGATCACCTTAAAGAACATTGGGTAGCAAATGTGGAGGAACACAAATATCGTCAACTGCGTGCGCCTGACTTAAATAAATGAATGTCGGGATGGCGTCATACTATCTAGGAACTAAACGGATAAAAATCAAAATGATGAAGTATATTCGGATCATACAAACAGTTTAGTAACAGCGTCTACACTCACAAGCTGGATTCAACCGAGACTATTCTTGATGGTGCATGTCATCAAGTTTGCCTCCTTCATGTTGGTGTCCTGATCGAGAATGGTGTGCGGCGACCGCTGCCCACTCTTGAGAATATCTAATTATTAGTGCAGTTCAAGGTTGTACCTGCTGTAGTATTGGTGGGTAAGCCGCATCGAATGAACTGTGAGTCAGTACTCCAGCACTGCAGTTTCCACGGGGCGGCCCGGGTCCCAGCTTGTTACCCCAGTTCAGCGATCAAATGCCAGACTCTCTGATGGGCTCCATACACGTTTCTAAACAGTGACGGCGCCGGAAAATCAGTGAGCCGATTGATTGCATCCGCAGAAATGGTCAACACTCGCCGCCATTACTAGAGGATGTAACGTGTAGGATGCATTCAAGTTTCACATGATGCCGTGTTACTTACATATTTTCTTCTTTTAAAATGCAGGGTTCACACCCAAGGTTGATTCTCTCTTTGATTTTTGTAAAGCTACTGCGGTGTGCGTCAACCATTGGGACTTTTAGATTGGCCGCTTACGCCACGCCTAGTAGTCTAAACCACCCTCAACCTTTGCAAACTTTGACGATGTGAGACGACATGGGCGGATTCCGGGCTTGACTCAGGTTGTCTGTATTCATGATTTTGTGGTGAATCTGATGAACAAGTTCTGAATATACGACTCGGATGAGAGTGAGCGTGGGAACCGAAGAGTTTACAACTGACTCAGCTTTGATCCATACAGTATCCAGTGCCGAGGCCCGACCTCGGGCGTGGCTACACCAAGGCTAAACTATCCTTTTCCGACTTCGCTCTGTTTTGCCCTAGACTCTGGTGAGAAAGAGAGCCCAAATGCTCACGATGGCGCCTGCGATTTGGCGACTACTTGTTCAGTGCACGCTGGAGGCTCCTATTCACGTTCAAAGGAATCGGACAATACGGCGCTAATAATGAACGTTCAGTGCTGCCGTGGACACCCACAAGGTAGGACAACCAACTCAAGTCAAGGGGGATAGACCCTGACTTTAAACGTTCAAGACTCACAACAACACAACATGAAAGAATGATAGATCTACTGCAGCTATGCATCGCTCCGAGTCTCTACAGCTCCCAGAGTCTGAGGAAGACATGAACTCATTCTGGGTGCGGGCCTGGGCCAAATTCGTGAGTACGCACGCAAGGCGTATGGACCCTATTTTCTCGCTTGACGGACGAATGTGTCCTCGGAGGTTCGCTTGCATGGAGGTTCTGCTGACAGTAGGCTCGTTAGGTTCAAGTTTCTGAAAATAAATGCGGCGAATGTATCCGACACTTGTCTGATCTTGACTTGACATTTGCGCCTCTTTCTTGGCCTTTTTTCTCTTCCGAATGACACGAGCGATGAGGAACCACATGCTATTTGGATTATGTCGCAGTACCAGTGCGAGTGTTAAGCGAGCAGGCGGGATTACTGTAACGTGTGAATGGAATTCGGAGGAGTCTGACAAGGTTCAGACGAGAGTGAGGAGGGGGTACTACGAGCGTGTGCACGTAGCTCTCTTACCTCTACCCCTATATTTTGGTTTTCTTTTATACCACGCTACTGAATTGGACAGAGCCATCGAATTGGTTACTGTGCTGCTTGATGACGTAGCAACGCATATGACGCAGTACTAGTGCAGTTTGTTACACGGCATGCATCATCGTTCTCCAAGACTCCTAAGTATTTATTGATTTTTATCCTCAACTTTGGGCCTCGACGCAGCGCGTTCACCTCCGGCATAGCACTCATTCTCTGTCTGGAACTCCAGGGATTTTCGGCCGCTCCAGATCCTCTGGTCCGAAACTCAACGGCAGCAACCCGCCAAGCGTCTCCATTATCACACCACTTCCACTTCCATCCTTTTCTCCATCTCCATCGCCACCTCTATCTTGGGGATAGTCTCCCGGGATCAGTAGCACGGGTGTGTCCAGGTGGCAGAACTCGCGGAGGACCTGGCGGCACATGCCACACGGCGAGATGGGTTGAATGACGTCGCTGCAGACGACAAAATAAACCAGTGAGCCGAATAATTTTCGCAGATAAGTGTTGGGAGAGCGGGGGGAGAAAGGTGGGTAAGATCGGATGGAGGTTACTGACCTGGTGACAGCCACAGCGACAATGTCTTTCTTCCCTTCGCTCTATCAATCAGACGCGAACGAGCAGAGAAGCGAATAGGACCGGATGTCTCGAAAGTCAGAAAGGGATGCGACGAGGTGTGTGGGCAGAAACCCAGATGAGATTCGACTTACCACTGCCTTTACGACTGCAGTGCGCTCAGCACATATTGTCCCACCTTGTTATACGTCAAATTGTCATCATCATCATGGAGAAGTGGACGAGAGATCAAGGAAAAATCATGCAGATCTATCACTGTTCCTAGACACAGCAGGCGACCGCATACATACCGATGCTCGCGTTATCGACGTTGCATCCCTTGATCACTGATCCGTCGGCACACAACAAGGCGGCACCGACCCGAAACTTGCAATAAGGCACATAGGCATACGACTTGGCTAAATCCGTGATAAAGGTGCGTCAGTGTGCTTACTTCCGGTGTGAGCACCAATGAATAAAGTGACCTTCGATTGCTGCTTGGATGAGCCGCTCGCGAGTATCATCAGGGAGTGACATTACCATTATCGCAAGTTATCTGGACGAGATCAGAGATGCGCGGCGATAGCGCAGTAATAGAGCACACGATCGTATAAATAGCACACGTCATCCGATCTCAGGCTACCAACCTCTTGACCTTTTGTACATAGCCCTGACGGCAGCAAGTCCATCTCCACAGATTATCGAATCACACCTTAGGAGCCCCGGGAATCTTCGGCCTTTCCAGATCCTCCGGCCCGAAGCTTAACGGCAACAACCCCCCGATCGTCTCCACCCTCACTCCACCCACCTCTCCATCCCCATCTCCGGCCTGACTTTGTGGATAATCTCCTGGGACGAGTAGAACGGGTGTATCCAGATGACAGAACTCGCGGAGGACTTGGCGGCAAATGCCACAAGGCGCGATGGGGACAGGGACGTCACTAAGAAATATAAGAGAAAGGGATAAGGGGACGAAGACGAAAAGGCGAATGGGTGAGCGTGGGGGAGCGTCATGGATGATAGAAAAGACTAACGCACCTCGTGACCGCTATGGCGACAAATTTCTTCCTGCCTTCGCTCTGTCGACGGTATGCGATGTGTACCGGTCATCGTCCAGCGTGACACAATACAAGAGGGTTAACAAACTCGATCAGATCGATGGCCGGGAAATAAGAATGAAATAATAACATAACTAAAGGGAAAGCATAAGGGGAGGAGGCGAAAGATACTCGACGGGGGGGAGGAAAGAAAAGTTCCAGAACGAGTGTCGAGAAAGATGAAACCAACTCACCACCGCCTTCACGATCGCAGTACGCTCGGCGCATATTGTCCCACCTGTAGGCCAGATCGTCGTCGTCGAGGAAGTAGACACGACAATAAGAACTCAAGAGCAACGTACCATAGCTCGCATTCTCAACGTTGCATCCTTTGATCACGGTCCCGTCGTCACACAACAAAGCGGCGCCGACGCGGAACTTAGAATATGGCGCATAGGCGTACGACTTGGCTACATACGTTAGGGAGGCAAGTCAGTGCTTAACTCATATAAGACTAAGAAGAAGAAGAGAGACCTGTGATGGCCGCTTGAATAAGCTCCTGGAGTGTATCGTCAGGGAGCAACGTCATGACAGTGAAAGGCTATTTACAGCGATAACATCTCCGAGTCCCGACGCAGTAAAATTAGCACTCTACTTGTGGTATCTGATCGTTTAGTAATAAATACCCTACTATATATCATGCGTCTCATGTCTAAACGCGACTCATCCTACCAGAACTGCGTGCAGATTGGGCGGTGTCATATTCGAAGTGAACGGTCTCACGACGACTTAGTACAACGGTCTGGCCCCGAACCCACTCTCGGTCCTGTGTGTCGGTGGTAACTAGTAGGCTGGAAAAGGTGTTATTGGTGCGGATGTTCAGAGCGGGGGTAGATATGGCCCGTCGCAACAAGACCCCACGAACGAGCTTGGTAAGCGGAACATCGCATCCTCACTCAGACTGTTCCCCAAACGGAGCCCAGGTGGTGTATATGAGCGCGTCAGTTTACGGATTTCCGTACTTATCACAGCACTTGACGCGAACGTAGGTGTCCTTGCCTGTCCTGAGTGCATTGTGTGAGCATGCGTACAATCGTCACAGGAGAAGAAAGAAAGCTCACACTTGACGCACAAATTCCTTGGACTGTGAGTCAAGTTTTAGATCTGACATACAACATGTTAGGAAAGGACGATCGAAGGCGTGTACATCACTCTTCCAGGAACCACTCACATACTAAACGATCGTCCACTTCAGAACACGTGCATCTTGTCACTCTACGACCTTGACTGCAGAGATATTAGAGTCCAATCGGGAGCGGATAATGCCGTACCCACTCTCCCCACGTCTAAATAGAGGTTATTCGATCCTCTCCACTGCCAGGTAAGGATCGGATCATGGATATGAACCCATCAACGGGAATGTGTTGCCGACGTGCCCGAATACAATTAGCTCCGCTTCCTCTCCGATCGCGCAAGGTGCCCACTTTCGTCGTCGCGCCGAAAAAGGTTGATTTACCCACCAGACTGCGTAGGCGTGATAAAAATCATGGAACATGATTGACTTTGGACTCTTGCTAGCCCGTGCATTTAATTGGTCGACAATGGCGCTCACACGTCGTGGGGCGCCGTTGTGGTTAGACAATTTGAGACGTGCTTGGGGATGAACGAGCACAGTCAGAGATTGGCCTACGGTGTGTCGGATTCGGGAGCAAAAAGAATAACCTGCACTGTAAAAACACCGGCGAAGCAGATAAACGGGTGGCTCGAACGGGAGGGGTACAGGGATGCGGTAGAGGGAAACCGGAATAGGCATGGAGACATTGAGAGGTTGAGGACGACGAAGCTGGGCGGTGCTCGCAAAGGACGATATATCAGTAGTTAACTGATACGGGAATGAAGCGAGCGGGTACGCTGTGGGATAACACCATAGGCACGAACAAGGTTCGAGAGAGGCCTAGTAGCCTGAGCAGGTCTCGATCGCCGATGGACCTAATCCGAACGACGAGGATATAACTGGAGGACCGTCATGCGGTCATTGAGCCGTGTAAGTCCCTGAGGAATGAAACACCTGAAGCAGCCTGGATTGTGAAAGGGCTGACGAACTGGTCATTTTCTCATGCGAAGTCAGTGGGGAGCGACAAGGAGTCGAAAAGGTGTGGAGTTCTCTAGCATCGTTGACAATGACAGATCGGTTGGGAGCGTCGAAGTGGATAGGAAAAATTCTGTCCCGGGAGTACACGCCAGATTTTCTATGCGGCGAGAAGAGAAGGACGTACCGAGCGTATTGCACGTCCTGCACAGCAGGTAGACATAGCCATTCCTCTGCTTTAGGAACTACTTGCAGGCTCCACGACGCATTGCGAGTGCAGGCTCGTGATCTCCCAGCACTGAAAGAGGTCCCGTTCGACGGTTACGTGAACAGAGGAAGAAAGAAGACCTGTGCAGCGTACTTGGCTCGAGGGTGCACCGGTGAATGTTTGAACTCAGAGGCGCAACCAACGAAGCGAAGGCTAACTTGGAGCGCGGGAAAGTCTTAGGCCGCGTCGTCGCTGCACAGTGTTCTGTCTTACTTCACCTTGAACGGTCAATCCTTTCTCGTTCCATACTGCTAGGACCCTTCCATTTTGATCTCCGTGTTGGGCAGGTTTGTGGGAATCATGCAACGCTGCTGAAGTCATGTCCCCGGTAGAGTCCGAAGACCTTGTACATCGACCATTCTGCGCAGATCCGCTTTGCCTATCCCCTCTGACGATTGTAAAGAGTCA
>JBBPNU010001063.1:0-11137 GCA_038091055.1 Leccinum angustisporum
ATCCGAGTCCATCGTGTGAGACTGTGATCCGTCGCGCGTCGAGCTCGCGTTCCGTTGGTGACGAGGTGGGCTTAAGGCTTGAAGGCTTGTGCGAGTTTGGTGTTGATGTTACTGAGTGCGGGTACAAAGGCCATTGAAGGGGAATGAGGTGGAGGGCGGGAGGAGCGCTGAGCGGTCGGTGTCGTAGCTACTTAGTAGCGATGTATTATGTGGCAGTGTCAGGCCGTGGCCCGTGTGCCTTGACAATGGGTGCCTCATGGCTTGAACGAAACCGCGACGAATCGTCCATCCACTGGCACCTCACTCCACATACTCAACAGTCTCACGCAAACCAAACTGCAGGGAAAGACCACTGAGGAAACTGGTGCACCAAATTCTTGAAAAGAGCGATAAGACACTTCCACTCACCTCTGTTGCGAAGGCAATGTTTATGTACGTACTACTAAGTATTCGCCAAAATATGATTGTGAACGTTCGAATGTGGCGCCACGCCACGACAAACAGACCAGCGTACCGAAGGCAAGTTTGAAGCCAATGACTCCCAAATCGGTTTTGCCGCCCTAAGGTCTAATCTCGCCGTCATTAGACAAACTCCGCGGGGGATTCGGGTTTTACGGAATAGAGAATAGAGCTGCCTATCGGATGAACGCATCAGGTGGAAGGGAAATACCAGTGGTTTGTTCTGATCAGTGACTCGGAATGCTCGGAGCGCCGTATTAACGGTTACAGTCAACAGGGGTCATTTGTACATATTTGCACATGTGGGGCACTACTATTACTACATAGTAGACGGCTGGCTTTGCCCAGATACTTACACTATCATCGTCCTCTATATTGTACTCGAATTAGACATCGAGCGACGGTAAAGCCCTGGTCATCGTCGACATCTATTCCATAATCTAAATGTTTCCTCGCTAGCCTGAGCTACGCCTAGTGCCAGCGATCCAGGTTTCTGATCAAAGAACCGACTCCGATCTCTCTTCAATCTTGCTGGTGAGCGCCACAATATGTTGTACTTTATGACAGCACCTGACATGCTATAGCCATGCCGTATTCCATAAAGCGCAGGGCGCTCGACCAGCTTCCGATAGACATTTTGCAAGGTATATTTGGCCACCTTGATGTCCCAGACATCATACGGATGCGCAGAGTACGTGCCTCCTTGTGCACCTCCAACATGGAGTATCGTGGACATAGCCTACTTTTCAGGTTTCTCGACATATGAGCGCTCTCAGCCACTCTAAGCATGTATGGGATGATGCCTATCATAGAGCCGAATTCGTTCGCCCTCCTGGCCCCTTCCTAACTCAATCTACACACGAACTGGAAAATATCCTTGTCCTTGGTTTCCGCGTGGACAGAAACATCAGCCCTTATCGAGGCGATGCGCACAAGACATTCCCCGAACACAAATTAGGAGTTATTTGGTATAAAGGCGAGGAACTCGGTGCCAGCCTGGTCTTTGGCCGCTTCCTGCTTGTTGCTTTCAAACGAAAAGTGTGCTGTTACAACTTGGATAACGGCATGTTCGATAGCGGTACCATCCTTTACAAACCAAGGGGCGCAACATTGCAGTCATTCCATTGTGATTCTGCGATCGATATCGAGGGTCGACGATCTGCATGCATGGTTTTGAGTGAAGTAGTGCAGACAGGAATCCCAAACCAATTCTCCACATGGATGTACGTCACGCTAGTGTTGACCACGTTGGGGCCTCCAACTTACAGTGATCCCTAGTTCGATCTATTCATTGAAAGTGACAGAGAAATCAAAACTGATGCTGGATCTTCTTCAGCATTTCAATCACAACAGGTTTTCCATCGATGACATAAACCTTGGTCCTCGGGTGCTCGCTGTCCGAGGCACAACAGCGGGTGGTTCTCCGGTTCTTATCACCTGGGATGTGTACACGCGCACGCCATTGCTACCTTCGTCATCTATAATGCAGGAGTCGGCCAAGGTAGACCTCCATGTACGCGCGTTCCATTCACAGCTGAGATCTATTTCGTAGGCTTGGGCATCGACGACCTCTGAGTTCATCAGTTCCACATGCATATCAACGTCGAAATACCTACTCCTAACTAGGTCATTTCGCACCGCAGCCTCCGGATGCTACACTTTTATCCGGGCACTTGTATTTCCCCACATCACCACTCATCCACATTTAATTCCCTCGGCCCCTCTCAACGCCTCACACTGCGACACTATACCTGGCATCGCCATACCTGAAAAAGCGCTCCTCCACGACGCCATCGTCGAGGCGTCTACGCAAGACGTCCTGATCACCATCCGAGTGGACGTGTTCGAGCCCTCGAAACCAGACAACCCCTTGCCAAAGTACGGTGTGCTGCGTCTCGGCAGCACAAACACAAAATCGCATACTACTAGCGAGCTTGGTCCGATCACGTTCCGACTGCTCGGTTCCTTCCCGTCGTATGATGGTATGGAATTTACCGCCATCCATCCCTCTTTCAATGGCACTGGACGGGCATTTTACATGCAGGAGTCTATCTCACACACGTTGGCAATGGTCGAGTACAATGTACATGGAGATGATGGTGGAGGTGGGGACGACGGGCTTCCTAAGGCAGAGATCAAAAAATACTCTTCCATGATGGGATTCCGGACTACTGATCGCTGCCTCCTGGACTTTGATCCCTATTCAGGACGAATATGCTTGCAACCGTATCCCGTGAAAAAGAGTCGGGTGATCGAGATTTTCGACTTTCCCGATGTACGTGCACGTAGGCCCGCCGAGGCACACGAGGGAGACCGAGACCCCTGAAAAACATTGGACACATGTAGGCAAATATGTTGCAGGTTGTGGAAAGAAGAAAAATGTAATTTTAGCAATGTACACTAGCCTATCAGTAGGTGTACTTCAAGTTGTCAATACGGAATACATTCAAGATTTGGCCCGGGCTGAGACACTTCCAGTCAAGATTACTGTTCCCCCGGGTCCGCGTTCAAGTCGTCAGTTTTACCTCTGGGAGTCTATTTAAATTCGTGACCCCAGAGAATTTGAGTGCAACTTGCTATGTACGAGCCTGAGTATTTTTGGCTTGGATTTCCTTCAGCCTGGCGCTTTGGTTAGTACTAGTAGTGCTTAGCAAACGTCCATCTGGCAATACTGTTCGGTTTCCTTCTCCAACTGACAGTCAGCTTCTGTTGAACCGGTTCTATACGTCGTAAGTCAATTCAAAGAATCGAAAGGGCAAAGGAATATGGGAACTTTGGGAAGCGGAGGTTCGGGTCCCGGCCCAAAGTCTAACTTTGTACACCACCGGTACCGCTTTCGGACTACTTTGCTAAACTCAGTACCATTCCCACGTTCTTATCCAGAACCTCCATATGCAACCAACGGAGGACCGCACGACTAGTACGCCCAGTCCGCGTGCTGCGTTGTCCTCATATGGGCTGACGAGGCTTGCAGCTGCAGTGATGGCCCCGTAGTACGGTAGGCACTGACTCATGGCCAAGTATGCACAGTGACCGCACTAAAACCACCGTTATTAGAGCGCACACAGAGATTTCGGGCCATGATGGAATCCGGTCATATATTTACCACTACTGGTCTCGAAATTTCTCTCCCACATTTTTCTCGACCTACTACCGTTTTTCCATCTAACCAACGGTCGCACCGGCCAACTTTCAAAGTTTCTCCGTGAAGATGATCTCACTCGCCTCAGCGTTCGTGACGTTTCTCGCAGTCGCGAGCACCGCTGGTGCGCGGATGATGCGTAAGGACGAGTTGAGGGCGCATCAAGTAGAGGCTGCAAATCGATGGAAGCGCGTTCCCGGAGCCTCGCACCCAGAGCAAAGTGGTGTGCAAAACATCACGTTTACGAACCCCAAGGCTTCCGGTGAGAGAGTTTTCTAGCTAGTTGGTGTGTCCCATCGGCCGTGATTTACGGTGGTGTCACAGAATTTTGGGTGAACGGAAGCGCCCTTCCGTTGGTTGACTTCGACATCGGACCCAGTTGGGCTGGTCTGCTGCCCATCAGTAATAACTCTGATGAGTCACGCCAGGTATACTTATGTGTCGTTTGCCCACCTCACGGGTTATTGATTTTTGGGCGTGTAGCTCTTCTTCTGGTTCTTCCCTCCCGGTCCGGAAGGGAGCCTCGATGACCTCATATTTTGGTATGACAACCAATTCACTAAAGAGGCATGAACTAGATCTCCATTTTAGGACGAACGGCGGTCCTGGATGTTCTTCTCTTGAGGGTCTTTTGCAAGAGAACGGGGTAGGAATTTCGGTACCAACTGTATCCTAGACTCTAATGCTCAATGTCGTCGCCTAGCCCCTCTCGTGGTCCTGGGGTCAAGCGAAGCCCACGGTCAACGAGCACAGCTGGACCAACCTCTCGTCCGTTCTCTGGGTCGAGCAGCCCGTCGGCACCGGTTTTTCGCAAGGGACACCGAATATTGAGAACGAGGACCAGCTCGCTGAACAGTTGGTCGGATTTTTGCAACAATTCCTGGAGGTGTTCTCCGAACTGAAAGGAAAGAATTTGTGGCTCACAGGCGAAAGTGTGAGTGTGTCTTTTTCCTTTTCTTTCTTGGCTTGTCGGGTTTCTCAAGAGTCATTTGTTCAGTATGCGGGTACTTACGTTCCTTGTAAGTTGAACGAATGGGTGTGATCCCAAGACGAGACTCACCGTCTGCATTAGACATTGCAAACTATATCTATGAGAATACGGACCTCTTGGATCTTTCGCTTCAAGGAATCTGGATTAGTGATCGTGGGTACACTACTTCTCAGTGTGCTCTTGCTTGGACATGCTAAACGACATCTACCAGCATCGCTTTCATGGGATGTCGTACAAGAAGAGATCCCTGCCGTGGACTTTGTACACAAATATGAAGGCTTATTTTCCTTCAAGTGAGATCGTTGCGTCGTTCTCCCGTTCGAACTCTCACACATACCTCGCTCAGCCAAAGCTACCTGGAATACCTCGACCAGACAGCTGCCACATGCAACTACTCGAACTATGTTTCCACGTACGTGACGTACCCACCAAACGGGCTTCTTCCTCTGCCGGGGGACTCCGTCGAATTCGCGGATGGATGCGACGTATGGACTGACATCTTCAATGCCGCGTTAATCATCAACCCGGCGTTTGACATTTATCGAATCTGGGATACGGCGAGTAGCATGCGCGTGATAAAACGAACCAAGAAACTGATATCGTTCATATATATCAGTATCCAATATTGTGGGACGTTCTAGGTTTCCCGTGCGTGTCTGCTGCATTTCTTTGCGCTTTCTCACATGAATCGCGAACTTTGAAAACTCACGCGGGCATGATTAAATTACAGGGGTTCCTTCCCGCAGAAACAGTCGCCCATTTATTTCAACCGTAAGAAGGTCAAGGAAGCGATCCACGCACCCGTCGACGTCGAATGGACCGAGTGCTCGAACGTGAACGTGTTCCCGAACGGAGACAATAGTCTGCCGCCTGTGTTCACTGTCCTGCCGAACGTGATCGAGAAGAACGCGCGGACGGTCATTGTGCACGGGTTGGCGGATTTCATATTGATCGCTGAAGGGTAAGGTCGTTTCGTCGTCTCTTTTTTTTGGTTCGGTATTGACGTGCCCCTCTTCGTTAGAACACGCATTGTGATTCAAAAGTAAGTCAGCGATTTCCACGCAGACACTTGTGCCGCCGCGAATAAGGTATGGGGATACTTAATAATGAATCTTTTTTTTTTTTTTTCCTTTCTGTGTGTCTCCTTCGTCCCATTCGCTGTGGCATGACAGCATGACATGTACGTGTCTCCGTCCGACGCTGCCTGCTCGTTGATTTACGCAATGACAGGGAACGGCATGCAAGGATTCCAGACACCGATCGCCAACGACAGCTTCATCGTCGATGGCGTGGGCGCGTACGGCAACATGCACTCGGAGCGTGGGCTGACGTACTACGAGGTCGATTTAAGCGGACATATGATCCCGCAGTTTGCGCCCGTGGTGAGTCTTGTGGTTCTTGTTGTCGCTGTTGTCGTGGTCGTTCTTGTTTTCCGCGAGAAGCGGATTTCGATTCGGTACTTAGTTTGCTTTTCGTCGTCGCTACGTTTTCGACGTCGATTTTTTTATTCTGGTTGTTTTTGCTTTTTTTCCTCAATGTGGCTAATCGAACCCGTCGACAGGCCGCGTTCCAGATCATGCAATACCTAATGGGCTTCAGGGACACGCCTTAGAGAGAGAACGTATATATATAAGTACGTAGAGTCGGGCATTCACTACATTAAACTGCGCTGCAGTGCTAGTACACTTTAAGTAATGGTCTCGACGATGCGTCCTTGATTTAATACTGTCTATCTATGTCATCACGCGTTGAACAGCCAAAACTGAGAAACTTACATACCCGAACTGGTCTCGTTTCCACCCGCTCGGAGACAGTCAGGCGCCAGCTCTGGACACTGTGTAATGTGCTCTCCGACTCTAATTGTACTAATCACAAGATTGTCTGTCAGTGTGTAGCAATCAGAGCTTGGAGGTTTACGAATCAAACTTGGTGCGACAACCGGTGTCCCTATTGGCGCTGGCACGCTAAGTCTGGTGACCAGCCTGAAACTTTATGGTGAGGCAAACTGTTGTCGGTAATCGTTGTGAGCGAAGCAACCCCCAAGAATACAGTAGCCTTCTAACTTAAAGCCGATTCTATTCTCTTCGGAATAATACAAACACAGTCTAAACAGTCTTTGTACAAATGACCCATGTTGACTCATACATCATGATTCCGAGTTCCACATCTTCCGCGGCAACAAGTAGCCCACCCACAATGTTAGACACACCATGGCCACCATCACAAAATGCGCCAAGTAACCTCCCATGATATTTTTCTCGATACCCAGTGAAAAAGCAGAATTGACCATCACAGGACCGACAGCACGCATGACAGAGACGACCACCTGCGCGAGACCGTTCGTCGCGCCAATCGACGCCTTGTTCGGTGCAGAAGCACTTATATACATAAACGTGATCCCTAGTCGAAGGTGAGCCACAAGATTGACCTTTTCATTCAGCGAAGTCACTCACCGTAGGAAAAACCAGCGAACACAAACAGCATCATCTGAAGTGCTAAAAGCAACCAGACGAGATAGCCGAGGCCATATGCACGTGCAGCGGCGTTAATCACAGGGAATAGTGCTATCACAGGGAAAGAAAAAGACACGCAGACCAAGAACATGCGTCTGGCACCGAGCCAGTCGAACATGCGGGCGAAGAAGATGCACTGAATGATTCCGCCCAATATACCAAGGCACGCCAGGATGGTTCCAATTATTGGTGGGTCGAGATTTAGGCCACCCATTTCAATGGGCATCGCGCAAAAGACCGGGATCACTACGCGAACAGAAATGTCGACAAGGGAGTATGTAGCATAGCTTCCTCCTGCAATTATGACTGGGCGGACTAGAAGAGCCCGAAAGGGTAACGGTTGATCGGTTGCGCCTTGTGCTGCGACATCGTGTGGATTGGGGGCTGGTTTGGTCATTCCACCGAAAAAGTATTGCTTCAGCGTCACGCGTGTTTTCCTCGTCTGAATGGAAGTGGTTAGCATTACTCTCCTTATTTCCCAAAAGTCAACGGACCTCTTTCAAAAAAATAAGGGTGATGAACCATGATGTTGCCGCCACGGTCGCCGACACCGCACAAGGGAGAAAGTACGGGTATTCTTTGAGAAACGAAGAATTGCCAAATATGTTCGGGAATCTTTCTGCAGGCCCGGCCAGGGACCCACCGATCAGTGGCCTTGGAGCTTGTTTAGTAACATCATGGGCCTGAAAGGGGAGACGAAAACGAACCCCACTGTCGCACCAATGGACCAAGTGAGTGGTATAATTCCATATGCCTGAGCTATATTCGTAGAATCCGTTATCTCGATGATCATGCTCTTCATCACACCAATGTTCCCATTGAGAGCACCATTAAGACAGCGACTTCGGGCATTCCGTCAATTGATCTAGAAACTACGGTGCAGCAGGCTAATTCTCACCTGATAACGAGTCCCCAGAATGTCTTAGACATCCCAAAGCACCACATTGAGGCTGATGATCCGAAGACCCCCATCAAAAGTACGGGTTTGCGACCAATATAGTCCGACAGACGACTCCAATGAAATACCGTGCATGCCTCGGTCAAAAAGAATAACGAAATCTACCGTCCACAAGTTTAGAAGTCTTTGAGAAGAATCGATCGATAACGAACCATGAGTCCAACATAGTACGCAATGCGTGAGTCTTTGCCACCAGTGATACCAATATCCCGTATCAACTACACGAGAGACAGCCACGATAATTGGTACGTGTAATGAATATAAAGAGTTGCCAATACACACCTGGGGAAGGAAAGGTGTTATGACCTGCGAGGATATTGGTTCTGTGGTTTGAAGCAGCAGTAAAATGAAAAATTGACGCCAAGGAAGGGGGGTCCTCTTTTTTGGTTGATCAACTTGCTGACCATCCCGATGAGATTGGTCCCTCAAGAGTGGTGTCTCCTCGTCAGGTATCTGAGACATATGGCAGTCAGAGAGAAGTTATGACGAAAACGCTGCTAAAATGTGGGCTGGGTATATAAGACGCCTTGCAACCAGTGATCGTGTGTACTTCAAGCTAGCCGAAGTTTTTGAGGGTATTGTCTAATCGAGACGATCAGTGTGAAATTTGATAGCAAGCATACTGGATAGGAAATATTCCTGACTCGTATTCCTGGACCCGTGCACTGCTACTAGTAGGGGAACAGGTTTACAGAGCATTAATCGTGGGAACGACAAGCCTGAGGTCATAGTCTCGAGCCGTTCTAGGAAAGCGCTTACTAGTGTCGGAATCTTCCGCGCTATAGAACGTCTGGGGACTTTTACCTGAGGACTATTGCATCGAGTCACACATGTCACGCTTTTTAGTCCAAATTTGGCCAACTTCACCTTTTTTGGATGAGGCTGTAACACTGCTGTCTTGTTTTGGATCGAAATCCTAAAAAGTAAACTCGCTTAATATCTGTGCTAAGTGCTAATCATCTCGACGAGCTGCGAGATGAATCTACTGTTTGATATCTTGGAACACGTTATAAATAGGGAATAGTATGGGTACGGGCGGTGCTGCAAGCCCGCCATGACACATGTTGTTGCGTCGTCATGTCGTGGGGGACGCTGGTATGCTATTGCATCTAGCCGTGCTCCTGCAGTTGAGGGAAGCCCAAGCCAGGCTGCACGTGGGTGAGAGAAAGGTCGGCGAAAGGCCAGTGTCGAAGGGTGCACAGTTGTCGTGACTGTGAGTCTGCCAGTGTGTTGCGGCCGTTTCGGTGTATGCATGGATCATGATAGCGGTGGACCGGCGGTGTCACGCTGTGGGTATCGAGAAGGTCACCAGAGGCGACGAGAGGCGATGCGAGCGTGTCGAAAAGGTCGAAGTGCACGTCGAGGGGGTTGCTGACAGTGTCAGTGCTGGCTTTGTTGCGAGACAAGACAACGACTCGGAGATCACTGGCAGTAGCCATTTCAGTGTGCGAGTTGAGCCTGAGAGCGAGGAAGGGGCGGCGACGGCATCGATCATGTGCAAATTTGCAGCACTCAGGTCGATAATGGTGCGCTGGATGAGCGAGAGGGCTCACGATTCGGTGGGAAAAGTTGGAATAAAAGTATGCGGCGGTAACGCCACTGGTGAGGGTGAGCCGGGGCGGCCGGGAATGGCAGCGATGACGAGGGTGGAAGAGGGTAAGGTGACAACGCACACAGACCGTCGTGCACTCTCGTCGGAGTAGGAGCACACGGGGTCGCCTCAGGCTCACTGTTCACACCGTGCTCGATGAAATGAGTGGGCAATGATGCGGTCAGAAGGCAACAGCGACGGAAAACAGAGAGTGAACAGGGAGTCGAGTGGGTTGGGAGGATGAGCACGACGACGACAGCATGGGAGGGGATTGTCGTGCGGGACCCGCAGGTCAACATATGGTCATGGTGTACCCAGTTCTCCGGGGGCATATCCGTGTTAGGTGCAGTCTCATAACCCTTTGTTTCCTAGATTACCTTGTCGCTCGGAGGGTATGTGAAGTGCAGCAAATGGATCGAGTCGACCGCATCATCAAAGTCAAACAGATTCTCGTCGTCGTCGATATCGATATCGTAGTCGTAGTCAAACATAATTTTGATCGGAGGCAAATACAGAAATAATAGTCTAATAATAATTACTTGAGTTAAATGCTTAGTAATATGAGCGTGACACGATGCAATAGTTGCCAGGTAAAAGTCCCCAGACGTTATAGGAAACATTTGCTTCCCGTGTTTACCCGATTTCCTATAACGGCTCGAGACTACTGAGGTCAGACAATACTTGATTTGAATTTTGAAACTTGATATTCCTAGATAGTATCATGAAAATACGCACTGGCAGTATACGTGGGGCTCCAACTACTTGTTCTGCGTGCTTGAATTTTTTTCTTCAGGTTTCTAGACATCTTAATGCTCTTGGCCACTCTACTAGGGACGTATGAAACGACGCTTACCGCAGAGCCCAGTTCATTCGCCCTCCTGCCAGCCCCTTCCCGTCTTAGTCCGTACATTACTTGGACAACGCACTCGTCCTTGGTTTTCGCGTGGATAGGAATCTCTGCTGCTATGGTTCTGGTGCGCGAAAGGAATCCCTGGCGTGCAAAGTAAGAGAAATCCGATATACAGTCGTGGATCGGATCTTGGCGCCAGCTTGGTATTTGGTCATTTCCTCCTTGTTGCTTTCAAAGAAGAAGTACGTTGTTACGACTTGGACCTGGATGCGCTTGATAGCAACTCGGGAGCGAGCATCGTTTACAGACCAACAGACACAACCTTACGGTCGTTTCATTCCGTTTCTGCCATTGACGTCGAAGGTCGGCCTTTTGCATGCGCAGTTGTGAACAAGGTAACACAGACGGGCTTTCCAACCACGTACGTTTGACCACTTAGTGTGATTGAGACATCCCACTCACGGCATCTTCTAGTTCTATTTATTCACTGAAAGTGGCGGAGCCATTAGAAGTAACTCTAGATCTTCTTTACCAATTCGAACACAGAACATTCTTCGTCGACTTCGTTGACCTTGGTCCTCGTATTCTTGTTATTCGAGGTGGAGTGCCAGTCCTTGGTGCCCGGATCGCTCC